>ML374993.1:2774-91521 GCA_005239525.1 Nicotiana knightiana
TATTTTTGACGTATTTGCATCCCTTTAGCTCCGTTTCCATTTCCAATTCACCTACACATAAAATAAACTCCATTAAGCACATAACAAGTGTAATTTTATCATTAATGATCATAAAATGTAAGGTATATCATATGTTAAACTATGCAATTTAGTCTCGCATCAGCAGGCCTCCATGGTCAAACCTCCGATGGATGAGGTTGAAATGGTCAGCGTCTTTCTACAATCACAGGAAGCTGACTACTTCCAAAATATGATGTCCGCCATGGGCAAACCATTTGCGGAAGCAATCAAAATTGGAGAAATGATGGAGAATGGTCTAAAAACTGGTCGTATCCTGAGCCAATATTGCCATAAGAGCAACCTCCCAGGCCATCCAAAGCGGATCCGGGAGTGCAGCCAACAGAAAAAAGAAAGAAGAAGGGGCCGTGATGGTTTTCGATGTCAGGAAGCCTCGACAATACCCACGTCCATTTCCCAAAGCTTCCCAACGTTACTATCCTCACCAAGACGCAGCTTATGCTATACCCCATCATCCCTATGCGGTAATGAACGCTCAACCACATCCCAGGCCGCAACAACAATACAATTAGAATAGAGCTCCACCTTCGAGAAACAACCATCCTCCCCCAGCTCCATATAATCCACGCCCTCCCCAAAACTACCCGTGCAACACCTACCCCCGTAAACCACCAAGGAAACCCAACTTCACTCCTATCGGGGAGCCGTATTCAAGCCTTCTCCCAAAATTAGTCCAGATGGGGCTTTTACAATCCATACCTCCGACCAGGCAAACCCAGCATCAGCATTATACAAGCCGGGAACCAATTGTGCCTACCATTCCGGAGCAGGAGGGCATGACACGGAGGAGTGTTGGACCCTCAAAAGGGCCATGGAAATTCTTATAGAACAAAAAAAAGTGGTTTTAAGGGACGAAGAAGCTCCCAATGTGACGAACAATCCACTGCCCACTCACAATCATGGGCCCGTCATCGGCATGATTTGCGAGGACCAGGATTTCGATCCAGCTCTAAAGGCCATCATCGCCATCGCAGATGTGGAAAGAAAACCCAAGGCGGCACCCAAACCAGTCAAGGAGATGAAGAAGAGTAACCCCGTCCCCCAGGTCACGGAAAAGGCTGAGACTGAAACAAATAGGGGACCCTCTAAAGACGCTGTCCTTTACATCTCCAAGGCACACAGGAAGGAACAAAGTGTGTTGAGCCCTCCCAGAAGGTTACAATTCAACAAGGAAATAACGAATGGCCCAAAAATGTACGTGCCTAAAGGGACGTATGTGGCGCGGGGGCAAATAATTTCACCAAGGCTGAATGAGCCCGTGGTTATTAACCACGCGTCGCAAACTCCCATGAAGAATACTACTGCCGTCCCCTGGAATTACCACAGGACGGTGGTGACATACAAAATTAAAGATATTACTGGGGAAACAGGCGATATAAACTCATCAGAGAAATACCTCGACCTGGAAGAACTAAACAAAAGCAAGCTGAAACGCTTCCCGCCTAAGAGTCAGATCAGTGCCGGAGAGGCGGACGAATTCTTCAAAATTATGAAAACCGCTGAATACGCCATAATCGAGGAGCTCAAAAAGTCCCCCACTCAAGTCTCACTCCTATCCTTGCTGGTAAATTCAAACGAGCATCAGAAGATCCTGATCAAAACCCTTAACGAAGCATACGTTCCGACTAACACCACAGTTGAGCAAATGGAAAGGATGGCAGAACGATTTTTTGAAGTCAACCGGATCTCATTCAGCAAGAATGACTTGCCCCCGGAAAGGGATGCGCACAACAAAGCTCTCCACCTAACCGTTAAATGTGAGGGTTACTATGTGAAAAGGGTTATGATGGACGGTGGATCTGGGGTTGATATTTGCCCTCTATCGACCCTACAAAGAATGGAGATCGGGACTGAGAGAATCATGCCCAACAATGTGTGCGTCCGTGCATTCGATGGTATCAAGAGAGACACGATCGGGGAGATTGATTTGGTCTTGACAATCGTCCCTGTAGATTTCGAAGTGACATTCCAGGTCATGGATATGGATACTTCCTACAATTATCTCCTGGGGAGGCCTTGGATCCATGCAGCAGGAGCAGTGCCATCTACTCTCCACCAGATGGTTAAGTTCGAATATGAGGGCCAGAAAATCGTGGTCCATGGGGAGACGAGCAATTTATTTACAGGGACCCATTAGCGCCATGCCTGGAAGCAAGAGAGGACAGCGAGCACATAGTCTACCAGGCTTTCGAGATTGTGGTTGCGGACTAGCATGAGGAAGAGACCCCGTGCCCTCAACCCTTCCTATCAAACGCGTCAATTATGGTCGCCAACGACATGATTAAACATGGGTACACACTTGGAAAAGAGCTCGGGGTGTCCTTGCAAGGCGTTAAAGAACCCGTCACTTTGCCTACTAATAAAAGGTTTTTTGGCATAGGGTTTCAAGCTACCCCCAACGATGAACAATGGGCTGACCAACGTAAGAAAAATGGTTGGGTATTGCCTCAGCCGATCCTGCACAATACCGCATCATTTGTCAAACCAAAATACGTGGAGGAAGAGGAAGAGGCTTTCACGACCGAAGAAATATGCGGAGCAATGAGGCAGATGTTGTATTGAGGCCCATATGGTCCAACCAAGAGAATGCTCCAGCACTGCCGAAGTACAGTATACGAGGCTTGATGCCAAGTTGCAAAACTGGGAGGCTACTCAATTCCCCGTCAGGCGGGAGTCCCGGTAGTTCAGCTTTTTCCATCCTTTCTGCACTATGAGTTATTTCAGGGTGTAACTCAAGTGTTTTTAAATTCTTGCCTTTAAATTCCGATGTAAACCCTCCTATGTTCAAATTCAATGAAATGAAATCCAAATTTCATCGTCTATTATTCTTTCTGATTTTTGTTTATTTTCTTATTTTTCAGTCCTAATAATGCGGTTTTAAAAAACATGACATGCTTGCGGACTTCATGCTCTGATCTTAATACGTCGTCTAACCTCAAAATAATGAATCAAGAACTGGAATATGACGAAGAAGAGGCTTTTAGGGAAATAAATCGAGAATTGGAACAGTTCGAGAATAAGCCTAAGCCAAACTTAAACAAAACGGAACCCGTTAACTTGGGTAATAAAGAAGAGATTCGAGAAACCACGATAAGCGTCCACATGGATGAAGAGACTAGAGACGTCTTGATTCAACTCCTATTTAATTCAAAGACGTATTTGCGTGGTCCTACGACGACATGACCGGACTAAGTATGGACTTGGTGGTACACAAATTGCCAACCTACCCCGGTCATCCACCTGTCCAACAAAAGCAGAGGAAATTTAAAACAGACATGAGTGACAAGATCAAAGAAGAGGTCGCTAAACAACTAAAGGCTGGAGTAATCTGAGTGGTCCAATACACCACCTAGTTGGCCAATGTGGTTCTGGTACCTAAAAAGGACGGAAAGGTCTGAGTATGTGTTGCCTATCGGGATCTGAATAAAGCCAGTCCCAAAGATAATTTTCCACTGCCAAACATACACATCCTAGTTGACAATTGTGCAAAACATGAGGTACAGTCTTTTGTCAAATGCTATGTCGGATATCACCAGGTATTGATGGATGAAGAGGATGCAGAACCTTCACTACACCCTGGGGAACGTACTATTACCGGGTCATGTCATTTGGTTTAAAGAACGCCGGGGCAACTTATATGAGGGCCATGACCGCCATATTTCACGACATGATGCATCAGGAGATTGAGGTGTACGTGGATGATGTGATCATTAAGTCCAGAACCCAAAGTGACCATGTGCAGCATTTGAGGAAATTCTTCGAACGCCTGCGCAGATATGATTTGAAATTAAACCCAGCCAAATGTGCTTTCGGAGTTCCATCCGGAAAATTACTGGGATTTATAGTCAGTCGATGGGGCATTGAGTTGGACCCAACAAAGATAAAATCCATTCGGGATCTCCCACCCCCAAGAACCAAGAAGGAAATCATGAGTATGTTGGGTAGGTTGAATTACATCAGCAGGTTCATCGCTCAGTTGACCTCCACATGCGATCCTATATTCAAGCTATTGAAAAAAAATGCGGCCATCAAATGGACAGACGAGTGCCAGGACGCTTTTGACAAGATCAAAGAATATCTGTCAAATCCTCTAGTGTGAGTCCCACCAAAACCAGGGAGAACTGTTCCTATACCTGACGGTGCTAGAAAACTCATTTGGGTGTGTTCTCGGGCAACACGATGCAACCGGGAAGAAAGAGCAGGTCATTTATTACTTAAGCAAGAAGTTCACAAGCTACGAAGCCAAGTATTCTCAGTTAGAAAGAACTTGCTGTGCTCTAACTTGGGCTGCTCAGAAGCTCCGACATTATTTATTGGCTTATACCACCTACCTCATCACGAGGCTAGATCCTTTGAAGTACATATTCCAAAAGACAATGCCCACCGGGAGATTAGCAAAATGGAAAATCTTGCTCCCAGAATTCGATATTGTCTATGTCACACGCACAGCTATGAAAGCTCAAGCATTGGCCGATCATCTAGCTGAAAATCCGGTTGATGATGAATACCAACCCTTGAGCACTTATTTTCCGGATGAAGAAATCAACTCCGTTGTAATAATCTCGGAAGGCACTGACACCTGGAAAATGTTCTTCGACGGAGAAGCCAATGCAAAAGGTATTGGGATAGGGGCAATCTTGATTTCACCCACAGGACAACACTACCCAGCCACGGCCCGCCTCCGTTTCTTCTGCACAAACAATACTGCTGAATATGAAGCTTGTATAATGGGCATGAACATGGCCATTGACATGGATGTAGAAGAGTTATTGATCATGGGGGACTCCGATTTGATCATTAAGCAGGCTCAAGGAGAGTGGGAAACTCGGGATGTCAAACCCCTTCCCTACAGGCAGCATGTGGAGAATCTTAGTAAGCGATTCAAAGCCGTCGAGTTTAGATATATTCCTCGGTTCCACAATGAGTTAGCTAATGCACTAGCCACCCTAGCTGCAATGCTGCCCTATCCGGGTAATGTTCACATAGACCCATTAGAGATCCAAATCAAGGAGAGACATGGTTATTGCAAAACGGTCGAAGTAGAACCCGATGTCCAACCATGGTATCATGATATTAAAAGATTTTTGAAGACAAGAGAATATCCCGAGCAGGCCAACGGAGACCAAAAGAGAACCATCTGAAGGCTCGCTAGCAGTTTCTTCCTAAGTGGGGAAGTAGTATATAAGAAGACTCCCGATCTAAATCTGTTAAGATGTGTAGACGCCAAAGAAGCCGGAAGGATCATGGGCGAGGTCCATTCAGTAGTATGTGGTCCCCACATGAATGGGTACTTCCTCACAAAGAAAATCTTGCGGGTTGGATATTATTGGATGACCATGGAGAAAGATTGTTTCGGTTTCATCCGGAAGTGCCATAAATGTCAAATACATGGCGACCTAATCCATGCACCACCATCAGAACTGCATCCTATGTCGGCACCCTAGCCATTCGTTGCTTGGGGAATGGATGTCATTGGGCCGATCGAGCCAAGGGCATCAAACGGGCACAGATTCATTTTGGTTTCTATCGACTATTTCACAAAAATGGGTCGAGGTAGTCACGTTCAAAGCTGTCACTAAGAAAGTGGTGGTGGATTTCGTGCATGCTAATATTATCTGTCATTTTAGTACCCAAAAACTATCATTACCGACAATGCCGCGAATCTAAACAGTAACTTGATGAGGGAGGTATGTGAACAGTTCCAGATAACACACCGCAACTCGACCCCCTACCGGCCCAAAGCCAATGGCGCCATTGAAGCAGCAAACAAAAACATCAAGAAAATTCTCAGGAAAATGATTCAAACATCCAGGCAATGGCATGAAAAGCTGTCTTTTGCATTGTTGGGATATCGCACGACCGTGCGCACATCGGTTGGAGCTACCCTTTACCTATTGGTTTATGGAACTGAAGTCGTAATACCCACAGAAGTCGAAACTCCTTCCCTTCGGATTATCGTCGAAGCAGAAATTGAGGACAATGAGTGGGTCAAGACCCGGCTGGAGCAATTAACTCTGATTGATGAGAAAATAATGGCCGCAGTGTGCCACAAAAAATTATACCAGCAAAGAATGGCCCGCGCTTACAACAAGAAAGTGCGACCTAGGAGCTTTGAAGTAGGGCAACTCGTTTTAAGACGTATCCTCCCGCACCACGAAGAAGCGAAAGGAAAATTCGCCCCAAACTGGAAAGGTCCATACATCATAAGGAAATTGCTACCAAAAGGAGCGTTATACCTGGGGGACATCGAAGGAAATGACCCTGAAACGGTTGTCAATGCAGATGCCGTCAAAAGGTACTATGTTTGATCCCCCCATATATTTTCAAATGTTCTCCGGTTGAGATGAAGAAGGCTTTCATTCTCTCTACCCAAACAACATTAACCCTTTTGCAAACCCTTTGAGTCGGTTACTCTTCTTTGATTACCCTCTTTGGAACCCGAAAGTGTTATTGGAAAACAACAAAGAGATGTTGAAAAAAAAATTAAAAAAAAATAAATAAATGATGAAATGAAAAAAATCATCAAATCAAAAAAAAAAGACAAAAGTTTCCTGAACTACGTTCGACTTGATGGCAAGGCTGATTTACAGAGCTCTCGTTTGACGCGAGTCAATATGCAAAAGGCACCCAGCCTCGTCAGGGGCATCGAGTCAATCCCGACTGGCCACAGTGGCCGATGATTCAAACTCAAAACCTTGAAAGGAGAAAACCAAATTGAAGTGCCCATAAAGGGGAATGAAGTTGAAAGGTTGAGCCTCGCGTGGCTAACCATCTTCGCTAGGTTTGAAAATCCGAAGTACTCCAAATGACTTAAAGTTACAATTGGAAGAAAAGTCAGAAGTGAAAAGACAATGAAGGCGAAATAAAGTTGGAAAGGTTAAGTCCCACACGACTAACCGTCACAGCAGAATTGGAGGAGCCAAAACTTCCCTCGATACTCTGGAAATCCAAAAGAGAAAGCAAGTGAAAGGCCTACCAAGGAAAAATAAAATATTGGGTCCCACGTGACCGATCACCATGGTAAAATCTAGAAAGCCAAGGTCCCCGGGATTAGAGATGAAACCCAATCCTTAGCAAGCAAGTGGTTGAGATCTTCATCAAAAGAGCTGAGATCAAGCAGTTGAAAATCAAGGCCGCAAAACCAACCACCGTTTNAGCCAAGGTCCTCAGGATTAGATATGAAACCCAATCCCTAGCAAGCAAGTGATTGGGATCTTCATCAAAAGAACTGGGATCAAACAGTTGAAATCAAGGCCGCAAAACCAACCACCTCTCCAAACTAACAAATTGTTCTTTGTTTGAAAATAGGAAATAGGTGCAAAAGCGACCATGCAACAAACAGGTGCAACCAAAAGAAATTTGCACAAGGGCTAGAAGGAGCTCTGCAGCACTGACTCCAAAGAAAGGGAAGTTTTCTCCAAGAAATCTTTTTCCGCGTGCATAAAAATAAAAAAAATATAAAAAAAAATATAAAAAAAAAACTATAATAAAAGAAGAAGAAGAGATGAAGAATTTAAGTTGAAAATAACTCAAAGTAGTACGTGGCCTCCAATCCCCAATTACACTTTTTCCCGACGCAGGGTATACACTCCTGTAGTCGATGCCAATCAAGGGTATACACTCCCTCGTTGATGTTTCCTTTTCCAATCAAGGGTATACACTCCCTGGTTAATGTTTTTTCTCCAATCAAGGGTATACACTCCATGGTTGATGTTTTATTTTCCAATCAAGGGTATACACTCCCTGGTTAATGTTTTTTCTCCAATCAAGGGTATACACTCCATGGTTGATGTTTTATTTTCCAATCAAGGGTATACACTCCCTGGTTGATGTTTTCTTTTAAAATCAAGGGTATACACTCCCTGGTTGATGTTTTCTTTTTGAATAAAGGGTATACACTCCCTGGTTGATGTTTTCTTTTCCAATCAAGGGTGTACACTCCCTGGTTGATGTTTTCTTTTCCAATCAAGGGTATACACTCCCTGGTTTATGTTTTCTTTTCCAATCAAGGGTGTACACTTCCTGGTTGATGTTTCCTTCTCCAATCAAGGGTATACACTCCCTGGTTGATGATTCCTTCTCCAATCGAGGGTATGCACTCCCTGGTTGATGTTTTCTTTTCCAATCAAGGGTATACACTCCCTGGTTGATGTTTCCTTTTCCAATCAAGGGTATACATTCCCTGGTTGATGTTTTCTTCTCCAATCAAGGGTATACACTCTCTGGTTGATGTTTTCTTTTCTAGTCAAGGGTATACACTCCCTGGTTGATGTTTTCTTTTCCAGTCAAGGGTATACACTCCCTGGTTGATGTTTTCTTTTCTAATCAAGGGTACGCACTCCCTGGTTGATGCTTCCTTTCCCAATCAAGGGTATACACCCCCTGGTTGATTTTCTTTTCCCGACACAGGGTATACACTCCCGTAGTCGATGCCACTCAAGGGTATACACTCCCTGGTTGATGCTTTCATTTCCAATCAAGGGTATACACTCCCTGGTTGATGCTTCCTTTCCAATCAAGGGTATACACTCCCTAGTTGATGTTTCCTTTTCTAATCAAGGGTATACACTGCCTGGTTGATGTTTTATTTTCCAATCAAGGGTATACACTCCCTGGTTGATGTTTTCACTTCTAATCAAGGGTATACACTCCCTGGTTGATGCTTTCTTTTCCAATCAAGGGTATACACTCCCTGGTTGATTTCTTTTCCAACATAGGGTACACAATCCCTAGTTGATTTAATTTTTGCAACACAGGGCTCCCAACCCCTAGTTGATCCCGCTTTGAGATATAGGGTATCCACCCCCTAGTCTGCAGTAACTCTGGGTGCACCAGTCCCGACTTTTCATTGCTTTCAATAATGAAGTAGCATAGAGTTTGTTACAATAACTCACGAAATTTTCCTAGTGAAAACTGGGGCAGAAAAATTTTGTTCGTTTGTTTTGATTTTTGTGCACATTACATTTTCTAGGACATTGGAACCCGAGACGACCAAAAGAAGAAGTTTCGATCAAAAAAATAACGAAAATAAAGAGAGGGAAGAGAAGATTGAACCCAAAAGTGCACAAACGGGGAAGATGTGGACTATTCAAGACGAGATTGAAGTCATCCGTCCAGTATATCCTGCTTTGATTCGAGGAACAACAAGACAAAACCAGCACCTGCGACTAACAAGCATCAGGATCCAGGTCAGAGTCAACAAAAGATCAAGACTCAAGACCAAGTCTTAGATAAGAATCTTGTAATTTAGCAGCTGATAAATTTTAGTTTGTCCTTCGTTTTGTACTTGGGTGTAATAAGGAGATCAGCAGCAACCGCAGTGAAACCACAATTACTCGGTAGTCCCAGCTACCAAAACTTCCAGAACTACACTGACATAATTCCTTTACAGCAAAGGATATATAAGCAACCTTTGAAGCAGGGTTCGGTCAAACTTTTCAAAAACGCTTCACAATGGAACATATTAACGGGTAAAAGTCGTTTATTGCTGCTCACTTTATCTTTGCCCGAAAACTCTTCGTATTTCTGAGCAAAGAGGGGCAGCTGTGAGCATATAATTTTTCCCCTATTAGATACTCCTACAAATTTGATATTAATTCAATTTTATGGAATTTTATTAAACTTAATTATTTTTCGTGAATTATTTGCACTGTATGGTCATAAGTCATCTTTTAAACTTTATGATAATAACAAAACATTTTAAAATTTTATAATTAAGTTTTTAGTTTAAATTGCCTAATTCAATCATTTTATTAGGAAAATTACAAAATTCGTTCTTTAAATAATTATGAGTATTAAAACTAATAGTCTCACGTTAATTTACTCATTAATTAAGCTATAATTAGATGAAATTAGGTCAATATTAATTTTTTATTAATTAGAATGATTTAATTAGTTTGATTACTTAACCTAAGCGTTCCAAAGACAAAAATTGGACCTGGGCCAATGCACCCAGGCCCAAACCCCCTTTCTCACTACCCAATACACTCCAGCCCAAACCCCATTACCCGGCCAGCCCTATATATTACCCAAACGACCTCGTTTTGTCCCCTCCAATCCCAGCCATTGGATCTATTTGATCCAACGGCTCCCAAACTCCCCCCTCTAAACTATATAAGTGTCCGAACGGACCCCTACCCCCCAGAACACCCCCCCACTCTCTCGTCTCTCTCCCTAGACCAAACCCTAGCCGCCCTCAAATACTCACCGCCTCCACCGGCGATGGATCTCAACCAAATGGCCCCAAATCTTCACCAGACAATCTTCTCTTTCCCCTAAACCCCGTCTTAACATTACTTTCACCAAAAACCCCACCACAAAAGAGTAATTTCAGATCTAAAAAAGCTCAAAACCCTAAAAACTTGCCCCTGCCGATTGATAGAACCTCGTTGGCACAGACTTACGTGAGTCACTTGCTCTTCACAAGATCAAGTGATTCACGTGGGTTTGATTCAATTTGAAGCCACTGGAATCCGGCCAAAGTTGTTATAGTCGACCGGTACCCTCTCTTTTCTATTCCTTTAAGTATTTTTATGTTAAAGTCATTTGTTTGGTTTAGTTTTAGGTTTTCCCGTATAATATTTTTTTTAGTTGATTATTTTAGGGTAAACTTTAATTACTTCCATGCATGACTCAGTTAATTTAATTGTATAAGAACCGCTTAAATCTAGTTTGATATTAATTGCTTATTGATTAGGATTTCATGATCTTGCTTAAACCTTTTGTGAATGCTAAAATGATAAATTAATCTATGCTAAAAATTGTGTACTAAAATCAATGTTTGATTTGCAAATTTGAGTTCTATTTGATGGCTCTCTTGTGAGTCCCTGAATCTTGACCGTTTTTAGAATAACAATTTAGGTCAGAATACTAATTAAGACTGATTGGTTCATGTTTCTTCTGTTTCCATCTTCTTTATTAATTAGAGACTACTTGGAATCAATCATAAGTTTAGCCTTAATGTTAGTTTTAGATTTTCCAATTTTTTTCCCTGACTATTTCCTCATGTAAAGGAGTACAACAGTCATTGTGTGTTAGTAACTAATAGTGTACTTATGTACTGTTACCAATTTTCAAGTGTTAATTATAGGTTGATCTAATTTAGACCCTTAGGTTGGATTTTGCATATGTAATTTCATGTTAGTCATGAACATGCATAGTAAATGTTTGCTTGAGATTAATCACTGATTTAATTGGTTCATCATTAAATAGCTATGTGTGAGTCAGTTAGAATTCTGATCTCTGGCCATTAATGGAAGGATTAGTTATACTTGACTGGTTAGCCTAAGCTTAGGTTGAAACTAAGATTAAGTCATAATATATGATGATTAACTAAGTCTAATGACTCAACCTCTCGAATCACTTGAATCAACCTAATTCCTAACTTAGACAAATAATTAAGCTAATTACATATTAAGCTAAGAGTTAGTCTAAATTCAATTTCATTAGTGGCTAACTATTGAGTTAACCACTCAATTAGGATAAAAATCAGTCTACACTTAATAAACTAATAACCTTTTAACCTTGATTAACTAAAGGGGTAATTCTAAGGGTACTGAGGGTTAGTTTAGGAATTACAATTGAAGAATCTTGGGTGTAACAACCCAAGAACCTTCTAGAACTAGGAAATCAGATTTTTTGGGGGTAGGATAGTAATTTTAGGGGTGAGAATCTTCTAGAATGAGGGCAGCTGTCCCAAAGGATAAGGGTGACAGCTGCACCTGTACCTTTCTTCAGCCTATTGGATAAGGAATATGCTAAGCATATCCTATCCAAAATACCCCTATAAATACCCTACCCTATTCTCTGAAAAAGACACTTTTTACACAGGGATTTTAGACACATTAACACACTTGAACCACAGATTTTAAGAAAGGATTCTCCACAGAGAATTTACACACACACACTAGAAAATACTGCTCTGAAAATATACCACTACTCTGAAAAACAGTAAGGACACTGAAAACATAAAAATTAGTGCAAGAACATTCTGAAAAAATTGGTTTCTTTTTGGTTATGGTTTTCCTGGGAAAAAACTGGTTTTCTTGTTGATTTTTCTTTCAAAAATCTGGTTTATTCAAGCTTTTGTTTCTGGGTATTCTTGCTGGTTTGCTGTTGTTCTGGTTGCTGTGTTGAGCTCGAAATTTTTGGATTTTCTTGACCTTTATTTGGTCATATACCTTGTTATCTTACGTCTTAAGGTATGTAATTCTATCTTGTATGAAATGAAATTCTTTGAATGAAACCTTGCTGGAATATCAATGTATACATGTTTTTTTAGTGATTATCAGAAGTTTCAGTTTTCTATGTGTTGGTATGCTTCTACTTGCTTGAAAAATCATATTTGGTCACCTGTTTGTTGGATTCAAATGTCGTATATGTGTACTCACATCTGTGGCTATATGTTTAGTAATTCTAACCTCTATAGAGTATGACACTGCATAAAACAACATTAGAGATGTGAATCTGACCACTAGTTAAGTCAGATTCACTCTAAACATGTAAAGCTTGTGTTAGTTAATATCATAGTTTAGACGTTTATAATGAGTCCTCTTTGGGGTCTACTATGGAACCAGTATTTTTATATATATGAGTTCAATTTTTTCTAACTAAGCTATTTTTTGCTAAAACTATTAAGGATATAAGAACCTTATGTTCAAACATAGCATTAGTGGACTTGAATCTGACCCTCTAATGGTCAGATTCATTCCATAAATAATGCATAAAGTGTTATCTTGGGTATTTGAAAATTACAAACAGAGGCGCAGGTGCTTTAGTCACAAGTGAACTCAAGAGGATTTAAGTCGAAGCACCCATCATTTAGAGCTGTATCTTTACTGTTTTTTAGATCCAAAAAATTGTATCGTTACAGTTAAATACTGATGTGAAATGTATCTATAGACTCATTATTTCTTTTGTAATCATTGTAAATAAAAACTGGACTATTTAATATATGTTGTTTATTTTAACATAGAAATAGGCCAAACTGCTAAAAGTGGCCCATTAAGGCCTGAACTAGTTTGATCTTGGGATGTTGGACCTGGGGTGTAAAAACTCAATTAATAGGTAGTGTATTTTCTAAACCTGCACAACCCAGAAATCTGATTAGTATATTTCGCTTAAAATTTCAAATTATTCTCACATAATTTTTGATGTTACAACTAAACTAGTAGAAATGTCGATTATATTATAAATGGCTGATTATTGTTTCACTTAAAATCGAGTTTAAAGCTTGAGTCTGATGAATTCTCAGCACAGTAGCCGACCCAGGTCTTAAATCTGAAATCATATCTTTGAACATGCATCACGTGTAGTACAGCATTATAAAATAAAAAGGGCAGAAGGTTTTAAATTGGTTAAACTCTCATTCGGAATTTCGATTCAAATATATATGATATTGTAAGGATGTTTGAATAACCTGTCGCCTTTTACATAAGTTGTTAGTTGAAATGTGGTCACATAAATCAATTTTTGTACTTTTCGATTTCCTTCGTTTTAGCATGCTAGGATTGGCCTAAAGGTGTTTGCTAAAATTGGGCTAAAACATGGCTATAGCCCAAACACTTGTCCTTTAGGATAGTAAATCTAATTTCTAGATGATTTTATACATATCTTATAGGCTAAGGATACCTCTTTTAGATTAAATTACGAAACTTAGTAAAAATTCAAAAATTGCTTCAAATAAGCCTTTTTGTGACTATACATAACCTACACTCGGTTGTGGCAACTCATGCCCCCGACTCTCACTTCAAACATTAATAAAATCACACGTAGCAATCACGGGTGCATTTCATGTGACGTGGGTGCGATGTGTTAAAAAAAAAAAGTGCACGTCATCGTGACTTGTTCTAAGATAAATCCATAAATATCCAAATTGGTGTATATACATATCCCTTAAGTTAAACAATACCTCTTTTAGATAAAAATTCCAAAACTTAGAGAATAATTGAATACCGCCTCAAATAGGCATTTTTAACCGTCATCTTGACCATATAATCTACACTCAGGAGTGGAAACTTATGTCCCCGACTCTAACTCAAAACAATAATAAATATCACATGTTGTAATCGTGGGTGCATATCATGTGGCGCGGTTATAATGTGTCCAAAAACAAACAAGTGCACTCCATCGTGACTTGTTTCAAGATAAATCCATAAATAATAAAAGCGACTTAAAAATTAAAAAGGCTAAATGTACAATAGGCTAAAACATGTAAATAATCAGATAATTTAGGCCAAATATTAATAGTTAAGCGACCGTGCTAGAACCACGGAATTCGGGAGTGCCTAACACCTTCTCCCGGGTTAACAGAATTCCTTACTCGAATTTTTGGTCGGGGACAAATCAAAACAGAGTCAAAATTTCTTCGGTTTGGGATTTTAAAATAAAATGGTGTCCCGGAGCATCGTCAAAAATCTGGGTGGCGACTCTGAAATAATAATAAGTCCCAAAACCGAATAATATCACTTTAATTGGGAAAAACTCCCTTATTGTCCTCACTGGGTGAAAAAGGAGGTGTGATAGTTACCAAGCGTTATATTGTTGTTCTCGCCATGGTGGCCAGAATTAACATCCGTGTTTAGAGGAGCACATTGGGAGTTCGACATTTTAAACGCATACCTGAAATCAGAGACACTTCAAAGAACAAGTGTGAAGTAGGGTGTGTTATGGAAATATTTATCAAAATGCCACTATTATTCTTAGCCCCACGGTGGGCGCCAAACTGTTTACCCTCAAAATCGGATAACAATTAAATCTGTAAGTGGCTTAAAGTATACGTGGAATAATTTGATACAAAATGATAAATTAAGTCAAATTGAACAAAAAAAGATAAAATAGATTCAAACCGCACGAGGAAGATAGTTCCAGCCTTAGTGAAATATTCACCCTCGATCCGGGCTCGCTGTGGCCAGCACTGATGAGCAAGAGAGAGAGCTAATGATAGAGAAAATAATAATATATTACTTTGGAATGCGTGTTACAATGTCCTTTATGAATTATCAGACCCCCTTTATATAGTAGGGGAATCCTACTATAGGTACAATTCTATAAAAGGTAAAAAATCTTCTGATTAACTGATTGTCGGTTCTTCATCAATACGTATCGAGATCCACGCCATGATATCCGACCGGTCACGGATACCCGGTGACGCTCTCCGAAGTCCTTCAGGTTTTAGGTCGGTCTCGGATCATGACCCCGGCATTATCGAGAGTAGATGGTCGGTTCCCCCACTCTGACTCGAGGATATCCTTGATTCGATTATGATCCTTCGCAATCATATCTCGAGCTCGTTTTACCTTGTCGGAGACCGGGGTATACCATGAGCCCGATTTTACCCGTATACAATTGACATATGGATAATGGACTAAATATAAAGTATAAAAATTTTGGATTTTCATATATCAAAAAAGCAGTAAGTATTAAATCCAATATCCAATCTGAAATCCAAAAATTTAAAAATTAAATCCAAAATATAATCTGTAATCTGAAAATCTAAAACAAAAATTCAATATATTCAAATTTCCGTTTGAATTTCGGATTTGCTCAAACTATGTCTACCCTATATATAACAGCCCCTGGGGTCCAAAGGTAGTAATGCTATTATGCAGCAGGGATATGATTTTAGAGAGTTCATTAAAGGGATATGATTTTAGGTAGGAGAACAGGATATTTGAAGTTCTCCTAGTATGAAAATTTGATTTTTATTTTCCTTTTTCTTTTTCTTGTTTGAATATTTGACGTATACACAAATGAAGTACGTACTTAGATTAATGTATTGCTGAATATTGGATCCGTTTCTAACATTTCATGACTGCTATAATGCGAATGAAGGATAACTTTTCATGGGCCTCTAAACTTAGTTTGTTGCGCAAAAGTACATAACTAACTTGATAAATAGCCGCAACTTACTTTGAAGTGTGTGATTATCTTAACTAACTGTTTTAATCAATATTTTAAAATATATTTCTCCACCCCTTTGATATAAGGAGGAGAATTGCAACTTTAGAACTTTCATATAATTTAGTAAAATCCAATTTTTGTTTTTAAAAAAGAATTACATTAATGTAGTTCATTTTTTCTCCCAAAATTGATCAAATTGACTCTCAATTAGTTAAAAGTACGAACCAAATTGTGACGAAAGGAATGGTACATGCTCTTTATACATTAAATATTCGTAGTTTTATCAATTCTTAAACCAATATAACAAAGGCCATTCTCGTATTTCTACTTTTATGAAGGGATTACTTTGACCGCATAATATGTCCCATAAAAGAAATAGAAGAACATTTAGAATTAGGGGTTAACATGAATGGGTAGCTCCAATGGTCTTCATGAATATTGCTTGAGCTCTTAATTACAAGCATGCTGCTTTAATAAGGGTCACTAAATATGCAATTTGCTTACGATTTAAAAACTGATATATAAATGATTCATTGAAGTATTTGACCGTAAGGAGACGTACAGATTTCTCCTATGCGGAAGCGGATCTGCAATAACCACAATTACCGATCGTCAGAAGTCCTGATAAGACAGATGAATTCCCTTTGTTTACAACCTACTATCTCTTTCTAAGATACAGAGAATGTAACCCTAGCCATCACATAAGAAGCGCCAGGAAAAACCTCTTTTCTCTACACCCATAATGTTAGGTTATAAATAGGGTTAAAAGGACGACTAATTAATGAGCTTATAAATCATTAGTACCCTTATGGGTGAACCCAACCCAGTAATATTTTTCAATACACGTAGACATCGTATGTTCGAGAGGAGTTGTCTTTGTCAATTTTTATCGACATATATAGGTGCTCATTTTCTTAATTTGAACCTATAATTATAGTTAAAGCTATCAAAATAGGCCAGGCTTCGCGAACTTTTAAATTTAATGGGCTAGGATGGACCGGCCCACCATCTAAATGAGCTTTAAAATGGCTAGCTCAACTCACCCCTAAGAGAGTCCCGTGCTAGGGCGGCTGCCCCTTCAGGTTTTTTTGGAAAAAAAGAATTCTTCAAATTTTTAAACATTTCTTCGTGACATAGTCTTTTATTCATGTGAACAACTTCTGTTTCCTTAGAGCGTGCAAGAATTCTGATATTTGATAAGGAATCTCGTAATTGAAATGCAAATTCTCTATATCCTAGCTCTTCTTTTTTAACGATTCATGAATATTTTTTTAATACTTTTCTTTAACTTTCCTCGAGTTCAGGGATTGCTTCAATAAATTTATATGTTAATATGTTTTAATTTAGGTTTAACATCATTTGCTGATTTTATCATTATAGTCCATAAGATTTTTAAAATTCATGAAATTTGCTAGTGTTGTCAATTTTCTTTAAGTATTAAAACTTGACCTTTTTCTATACTGAAAAGCAGTTTAATTATTTATAATACATTAAAGTAACCAAATTGATCATTGGCCACTTAAAGTAATATTTCTTTTTGAAAAAAAACAATATTGGTCACTTAAAACTGTCATAGTACGTTGTTAATTAAGCAAAAGAGAAACTAATCTTGTCATACTACATGCATATCAAAAATCTAAATTCTAGCTGATATGAAAGAGCAAATGAGCAATCTAATATTGGGGAATGAGGATTACAGTTAATAGTTTTTTTTAAGTTCTTATTTTTTTTTAAATATTTAAATTCAATTTAATTAATCTTTGGCTCACAGGCCGGCTCAGGCCCAGCCTTAGCCAAGCCTCAAGGGCCAGTAGTCTAACTTGGACGGGGCTTATAAGTTTCGTTTTTAAGTGAGCTAAGAAAATTTCAACCCTACCCAAATAGCGAGCTTGGTTAGGCTGACTTTACGGACCAAATTTATTTTGACGGCTCTAATAGTGATAACAAAGAAAATATTATAGCCTAGTATGTCTACCAAAAATCGTTGGCGCAAGTATCAAATCGATACGTTATCTAGTTAACACAAAACTAGCATTAACCTGATTGTAATTTAATATATTGTGGCAAAGGCTTTAGCTCGGACACTGCAAATAGAGTTTCTTTTTTCTTTTTGAGTCCATAAAGCTTTATCTTTTAACATGAAGTTAGTGGTGGAGCTAAGTGCAAAGAAGGTCTTTCAATTGGATTCTTTTTCAGAAAATTATACTTTGCAAATATGCAAATTGGAGTAAAAGTTAATTTCGTTTGTACGTTTATAAATTTTTGAATCCTCTCTACATAAGCTATACTTTTAGTATAGTAACAAGGGTAATTTAAAATCTTCTTTAGTTTGCAGTTTCTAACCTGAAGTCTGATATTCCTACATTATATTTGTTAGATTTCAAACCTTCGCGCAAAAGTAGTCCTAACATGAATTATTGTCGATTTGAAATGTCAATACATAAGAAGCCAATGCATCAACCTTATTACCAATCCTTTGTAGCACTTTGGAAAGAGGGGTTGATTTTCTAGACTTATAACATGTTTGGTTGTGCTTCTTTTTGGGTAAAAATTATTTTTTTCTATTTTTCTTAAAACTAAGTTATTTGGCCAAACTTTTAGAAATTATAAAATATTTTTGACTAAAAGCAAAAACAGTTTTTGAGACGAAAAGAAAAGTAGCTTCTCCCAAAAATATTTTTTTTGAAAACTACTTTTAAAAAAAATACATTTATAGCGTATTTTACCGAGCTTCATTTTGGACAAAAGACGTGATTTTTTCCAAAGTTAAGGTGTTTGGCCAAACTTTTAGAAGAAAAAAAATATTTTTGAATAGAAGCCGAAACAATTTTTGAGAAACAGAAAAAGTAGATTCTTCTCAATTGCATTTTTTTAATGCATTTTGTAGAAAAATACACTTAGAAATACTTATTAAATCTTGGTCAAACACTATTGCTCAAAAGTTTTTTTTCAAATGAATTAACCAAACACAAATTGTTTCTCACTAAAAGTATTTTTTTGAAAAGCACTTTTGAGAAAAACTTCCAAAATAAATTGATTTTAGAAGTTTGACCAAATAGGTTATTAGAAGCACTTTTAAAAGTTTAGTCAAAGACTAATTACTGTTCAAAAGTATTTTTTAAATTGATTAGACAAATACAAACTATTTCTCACCGTAAATATCTTTTTTATAAATATTTTTCAAATAATTTGATTTTAGAAGCACAGCCAAACAGTTTATTAGCAGAGCATAGTATTCAGAAACTAAAAGCTATTTACATATTTGACGGTCAATGGTAACATAATTTGCAGTGTCAAGCATCCTGGAATCTGGCTCTGCTATAGTCCAAAGAATCTATATATAGGTGGGGGTCTCAACTCTCTCACTAGAGCTACCAATTAGTCCACTGTGCTATTGTTCTTCTTCTTCTTTCTTCATCATCGTACTCCATTCGTTTCTTTTTAGAAGTACAAGATTATTTAAAATTTATGATTTTAAATATATTAAATAATTCATTAACTATTTTGAAATTAATGATTTTAAATATATTAGGATATATTTGTAACTATAAAATTATGTCATTAACAATAAGAACAAAAATTGTAAATTAGATTATTTCTACATATAAAAGAATATCATTCTTTTAACACATATCAAATAAAAAGTGTCATCTAAAACGAAACAGAACTAGTAGTTACTCCCTTTATTTTAATTTATATAATACTGTTGCATTTTTATATTAGTTCGTCAATAAAGCTACATACTTACTTTTGATGAGAAGTTTTTTTTAATAACACAAAGACTGTTATGCTCGTAATCACAAATTTTTAAAGATTTTTATTTTTTTTCTTAAACTATGTACCGATTTATATTATGTCACATAAAATAGAACCGGAAGTACATGCTATTCCGCCTTTCTTTTGTCCGCGGCAGAGGCAGAGGCAAAGGCAAAGGCAAAGGCAAAAACAAAGATATTGATTTCGATATATAGGCGACAAAGACCTATATAGTAGGGCATTATTTTCCCAAGCCAGATGGCAATGTAAGATGATTCGTTTCTTTATTGTTAGTGGGGGGCTAATGGTCAGAGACCGTGCATTCCTCAGTAATCTTATTGTTGGAAAGTGATTTATAGAAAGTGTTGGGACCATTGTTTTCTTGTTAATTTGTCTGCCCACCGCTCAACATTGAAAAATCCTACTTTCAATTTGGCCCCTCAACTTTTTTATAGTGCATACTTATATCTCTTTGCTTTTCGTATTTGACTTCGAATAAAATAGTTTCACAATTGGACTTTGGGACAGCTTGTAACCCCGGCGGAAATGGGAAACACTTGCCACGTCTGACTTAATAATAAAATTGAATCTTGTTGTCGTTACAATTTGTTCAATACTTCTTTTTATTTTCTGTTAAGTCTATGGTCTAGAGGTGGGTCTACCCTTGAGGTAAGGGGTCATCAGCCCCCGGCGACTTCAAAAAAAAAATGTATATATGTGTATATTTCTTGAATAACATGTATATATTTTGATTGACATCCTAAGATTCAAATATTAGGCAGCTGCATTGACCGAATTAGGGGGACCCAACTTGATTCTTAGTGCATTGTTTAGAATGTGTTGCTTGAGTTCGATTATAACTCCCTCAAATTTTTATTCAACAGTAATGTCCCCAACACTTTCAAATCCTAGGTATGCCTTTGATTGAAGACATTGTACTTCATATCATCCCTAGATCTCATTTGTGAGACTTCAATGAATTTTTTTGTTATTTAATAATAAAATTGAGACGAGATTAACTTATGATTAATTACAAGTATTCTTTTAGTTAAATGATTATTTTTATAAGAGATCGATAATAAAACATAAGAGATCTTTGTGGAATCATTTTCTTTATCGAAATATAAGCGGTCACATAGAATCATGTCGTGTAAAATTGAGGTGAAAATGTGTACAAAAATATCAACTATGGAAAATGGACAAAATTACCAAGCAACTAACTATTGAAAATAAAATAATTATACTCCCTAATGGGCCGGGTCTGTCAGAACTCTTAATTGGCGGGGTCTGAGCGGCCCAATTGACAGATATAAGCTCAAAAGACTCGTCTTTTTACTGTCACTGTTGATCAAAGGGATTGTTGATTGTACCCTTCAGAATTCTGAGAATCTGTTTTCTTTCTTCAGTGGCTCAAATCAGTAAAGATTTTTAAAATGAAAAAAGGAAGATTTGAATAGCAAGAGTCCGTTTGGATGGGCTTATTTTAAGTGTTTTTAAGCTAAAATAGCTTTTAAGTCATTTTGTAGTGTTTGAATAAAATAAAAAGTATTTTTAAGTATTTGTTTTTAAGCTAAAATGACAAAAATAAGCCAAAAACCAAAAGTTATAATTCCTAACTCATGATTTTTGACTTAAAAGTCACTTACAACAAACCCATCCAAACGAACTCTCAGTCGGAGAAGGCGAACAAAGATCATTGCTGACAACTTCTAATTACTCCATCCCATATCTCATCTCGAACCCAACACCATCAAATATTATTTTGGCATAAGATTTGTTGTTTTGGTGCTCCAACCTAACATCATTTTGGTATATGAATAATGTTATATTAAATTGGCGTAATATTATTCATCAATATTTTATTATTATCTATTATATATAACACTTTTAATTTAACATATTATAAATTTTATAGTTACTTATATTCTTTTATGTAATATCGTTATAATATAAATTTTACATCTTAATTTTGGTGTATAATTTTTATAAATTAATTTTCGTATATATTATTTTTATATAAAATTGTACGTTAATTTTATCATAAGTTATAATTGTATAAAAATATATAATGATGTGCGGCTATAATTATATATTTTTAGTGCATTACTTACTTTACATTTAGGTGCTTTAATGTTAAATTATACTATATTTGTATTTAATTGAGTTATTTTATGTGTAGATACATTGGAGATGAAATTGTGAGCAAAACGAATATTTCGGAAGAAAAAGTGTAAACGAAGCAGTAGGCAGGCGAGGCGAGGCATTTTTCTCGCTATAGAGCTGGCACCGCGAGGGATATAGCGAGAGGAGGCGCGCTGGAGTGCTGGCGCCGCGAGGCATGAGGCGAGCTGGAGCGCGCGTTTGAGTTGGCGTTGCGAGGCCTGTAGCGAGGGGGTTCCGGGTTTTTTAAGCCTATTTTGTCTCTTTTTTGGGTTCGGACTTGGGCTATTTCGTTTAGGTTTTTTCCCTACACATATAAATAGTCATTAAACACCATTTTGACAAGAGTTTTTGCGACCAGAGGCAAGAACAGCACGTGAAACAATTTTGGAGAGAGAATCATCGAGTTCTTCATTCCTTCATCTTTTCTTTGTAATTTGTTTATGCAAAATATTTGAAAAATTGCTACGTAATGTAGTTAACCCCTTAGGGCCTATAATTATGTTTCTTTCGCAACCAAATTACAAGTCTTACCCCTTTGTTTGAATTAACCATCTATTTGAACCTTGTCGACTCTCCTGAGCACTTGAATTGTTATGAATTGTGTAAAAGTTAATGTGTGGGGTGGTGGTTTGGCTTTTGAGTGGAACAAATGAAATAAGGAGAAATGTGCACTATTTTGGAAAAAAATAAAAGCCACTTGAATTGAAAAAGAAAGAAAAAATAGTTGTATTGTTGTGAAGAATATTCCTTGATGGTGGTGGCTTTTGATGTAATTGGGTTTAAACAAGTATGGGGTAATATACATTGATGTGAAGGTGGAGTTTTGGTTTGACATAAGTATGGCCTTGAATGTTAAAGTATATATATTAAAGTGCTTAGGTAGGTGTAGTCACTCTTATATCCAAAGGTATCATACCCCACACGCAGCCTACATTACAACATGTTGAAGTCCTACTTGATCCTAGACTGAATGAGCTCGATTAGTAGAGTAGTGCACTACGGACAAGCCTATGGTGCATCTTTTGTGGCATATGAATGTTATTTCTTAGAGGGAATGAATTTTTTCTATCTTGAGTTCCTAATTGTTCTTAAATTTTATTGTGTGTGTAGAACTACTCTCTTTTGTATTGTGAGGACACTTGATTCATGAAGGAAATGTAATGTCATTGACCTCCATGTTAGAGTACGTGAGTGAGTTGTGAAAAATGCATGGTACTTCTGAGTCAAATCTTGAGGTGAAGATGTTACACCCGTGTGCTTAGTCTATTTTTAAAAAATTTGGTGTGATGAGTTAGGAGAATTGTTTATTCTAAAAAAAAAAAGATCGTGTCTACATAAAGTGTAGTTTGATTGCTCGAGAACGAGCAACGTTTAAGTGTGGGGTAGTTATGTGTGACGATAATTATATATTTTTAGTGCATTACTTACGTTACATTTAGGTGCTTTAATGCTAAACTACACTATATTTGTCTTTAATTGAGTTATTTTATGTGTACGTACATTGGAGATGAAATTGTGAGCAAAACGAATATTTCGAAAGAAAAAGTGTAAATGAAGCAGTAGGCACGTGAGGAAATCTTTGTAGCTCGCGTTAGAGCAGGAGAGGCGAGGCAATTTGCTCGCTATAGAGCTGGCGCTGCGAGGGATATAGCGAGAGGAGGCGTGCTGGAGAGCTGGAGCCGCGAGGCCTGAGGTGAGCTGGAGCGCGTGTTTGAGCTGGCGCCGCGAGGCTTGTATCGAGGGGATTCCGGGGTTTTAAGCCTATTTTGTCTTCGTTTTGGGTTTGGACTTAGGCTAATTCATTTAGGCAATTTTCTTACACATATAAATAGTCACTAAACACCATTCTAACAGGAGTTTTGCGACCGGAGGCAAGAACAGCACGTGGAACAATTTTGGAGGAGAGAATCATCGAGTTCTTCATTCCTTCATCTTTTCTTTGTAATTTGTTTATGCAAAATACTTGGAAAATTGTTACTACGAATATGAGTATCTAACTTGTAATCTAGGATTTTGATGGAACCTATTTGAGGATGATTTTCCAATTATGTTTAATATAGATTTGCCTTTGCTTTTTCTCTACTTATTCAGCTACGTTTACATTGTGGTTGATTGAAGAGCTCTTAGTCGATTGTGCCTATTTAGTGCGTATTGCTCGGAAAAGAATACATATTTAGGTAGTTTTTGAACAAAATCACTCCTAACGTATGTGAGGGGTCACTACAGAGGGTTTAAAGGTAGGATTATGAATAACGAAACATTGGTGCGATCCTAGTGAGCAATGAACTAGAGCCAGCTAACATAGTTCAGAAGAATACGTCTAGTAAATTGTGGTAGTTACTCGGAAGAGAATTACGACACTCAAAGTACTCAAAATCGGTAGTAAATACTTAGGGAAATTTATAGGAAGCATAGCGGGGAGGATTCCGAAAATAAGGGAAATCATAACCTTTAGACTTTTCCAAATCTTGTCCACAACCTGCCCTTTGTTAGTTATCAACTACTGCAATTTCATTACTTTGATGTTAGTTAGTAAACATTCAAATCATTATTTAACACTTCTGAAGGTTGATTACTTGAATTCATGCGAGTCTAGTGGTTGTAATTAGTAAGTTAATTCCCTATGGGATTCGATTTCAGACTTGTTAACCGGATTATATTTGCAACGACCACTAGACCTCTTAGGAATCATAATTGCGCGTGATCATATAACAATCAGAAAATGAAAAGTGAAAATCAAAAATATAATATGTTGTTAATAACTAACACAATGTTCATTAGTTAACATATAAATAAATATTTAATACGAATAGCGACTGGCATAGATTAAAACTGAAAATATGTTAAATAACATAAATGGGATGAAAAAATTACAACAATATATTATACTCTGGTAGATCGCTTCCACGTCCACAAATATTATTAAAATATTGAGTGTATGGGACAAAGAATTATTGTGGTTGTGGCTATTGAAATTGTTGACTTCTTTTATCCATTATTTATTTTTGTTCTTGTCGAATAAAATTCACGAATATTTGGATCATCAATGGAATCCAAATTCGACAGTAAATTTTATTTTCTTTTTTAAATTATTTTTGTTTCAAAGATCTATCTTTTATCGCCATATCTCGCTGCCTGTTTGCACTTGACTTTATCAACAACTCAACAAGCCGATTGTTTTCTAATTGGACCATTTTCATAGGCGATGAAAAATCTTCATCGATTTTTCTCTTCAGTTTTGCTTTCTTCACCCCAATAGGTCATTCTGAAGATGTGGAATCACTTGCAAGATCCTCATTCAAATTTAGTGAAAATGATGATAAGTTAGGAGATGATACAAGAGGTGAATCAGGAGTAGGAGTCTCCGACTCCGATGATATATAAAGAAGAGTCTTACTTTAGAACTTTTCTTCCTGCATCGACATCTTTAAACTTCTCAAAATCCTTCAACATAACCCACACATTATCAAATGTAAAGCCTTTTTTGTAGTTCGAATCTTGCCTAAGTAAAAATTTTCGTATTTAATGTCACGACCCAAAATCCCTAAGGTCGTGATGGCGCCGGACACAAGGTCAGGCAAGTCAAACCATTAATTAATTGAAATAACTTTCCAGTTTTAACATTTTCGAAATCGTTACCTTTTTTTGCATTTCATAATCAAATAAACAAATTTTAGTAAACTTAAATACGACTGCACATCAATTCAATTTAATGAAATAAATCCCAACACATCCCCAGAACCCGGTGTCACAAGTACATGAGAAATTTCTAAGAATTTTACAAATATTACAAAGCCTGTCCGAAATACAACTGGACAAGGAAATTTAAAATGAGACAAATACAGTATGAAGCTGACTCTGCCAACTACGGATCGCCTCCGGATGGTGTAGCTCGCCTAAGTCTCTGAATCCTCCAAATTTTCTATGAGAGTACCTGTGCAATAAAATGCACAGCAAGTGCAGCATGAGTACAAAAACATATGTACTCAGTAAGTCGTCTGCCTAACATCAGAGAGGTAGTGACGAGAGGGCAAATTAGACTCTTACTAAGGTCCGACAATACAACATATGACAGAATATGATGAAATAAAATAGACAAGTAAAACAGTAAGCAACAAGTACATATCAAGTACAGAAATCCAGGTAACCACTGAGAATAAACAATAATGTACACTTTCCTCTTTCCCAAATACATGTCAAGCCAATATCAACAGAATAGTACCAAATAGTCATGCGCACACAAGGGTAAGACAACCGGCCAGAGTCATAAGATATTCAGTATCTCTATGCACTGCTGAAGGATCGATCGGCCCGTCCCAAAAGTGCATCTCTCAACCTCACCACGCATTGTCGAAGGATCGATCAGCTTGTCCCAAAAGTGCGGCTCTCAATCTCTCTATGCACTGCCGAAGGATTGATCGGCCCGTCCCAAAATTGCACCTCTCAATATAATACGGCTAGCCTGCTCGTGAATCATACCTGCGACTCAGGTGCTCATAAGAATACATGCAAAATACAGGGTCTTCCTGATCGCGAATCACTCAAGCGACTCAGGCACCCAAAGTTACACATATCCACATAATAAATTTGTATTTTATCAAGAAAACCATTTTTCTCAGGAAAATGGTAAAGTCTTTATCAAAGAAACATGAAAATATAGGTTTTGAAATCCTTGTTTTCGAAATTCATTGTCCAATTTAGTAACACTCCATAATACAACCCAGTCCAGATACACATATATAATCACAGCGGGAACAATTCTTTTTTTTTTTTAGGGTTAAAAGTATTAACTCTAGATTTCTTTTTTACACATTCAATTATGTTTTCTATCATATTAGCAGTTTAATATTACAGGCAGGGTTACAGGTACACACATAAAGCATGCTAGTGGGTCCTAGGCTACCCGGACATGACATAATAGTAGCTACGCACGGACTCCCGTCACCTCGTGCGTACGTAGCCCCTGAAGATAATAACATGTATTGAATTAATTCACCTAGGGGGACGATTCCCCCTCACGAAGTTAGAAAGGAGACTTACCTCGCTCCGAAATTCCAACACCGGCTTCCAAGCCCTTCTGATGACTCCAACGGACGCACAACACTCCGAAACTACCACGTAAATGACAAAGCAATGAAAATTCATCCTAATACTTACAACAAATTCAGATTATATACTTTCCCAACCCCGCTCGGAGAAATGACCAAAATGCCCTCGGGCCCACGTGCCCGGAAATCCGAAATTCTCGAATATACATTCTACCCATAGCCTTACTAACTCAAATATATAATTTGTTACAATATTCATGCTCAATTCGTGGTGAACAATCCAAATTTTCCATATTCTAGGTTTCTTCAAAGTTTCACAATTTTCCTACCAATTTCATGCTAAAAAATCCATGCAATATCTTGTATTTGACCTTAGAACCAAGTAGAACAACTTACCTCTTGATGCTTGGTGAAATCCCCCTTGAGGAGCTCTCCAAAAATCGTCTCAACCTAAAGAAAAATGATAGAGAAATGGCTCAAATCCGATTTTAAAACATTCTGCCCAGGCACGTTTCCGCACCTGCGGTCCAATAGCCGCTAAGCGGCTCCGCACCTGTGGAAAATCCATCGCAGGTGCGGCTCTGACTCAGCCCAGTAAAAATCTTGCTCCTGCGATCCTGCTTCGCACCTGCGATACCGCAGGTGCGATCAAACACCTGCACCTGCGGTCCCTCAGCTCCAGACCCAGAATCTCGCACATGCAGTGCCCTTAGCCGCACCTGCGGCCAAAACCTCGCAGGTGCGGTTACACCAGATGACAGCAGCTTCAGCCCTTTTTAACCTCCAACTTTGATCCGTTAACCACCCGGAATCCACCCGAGGCCCCCGGGACCCCGTCCAATTATACCAACATGTTCCAAAACATGACACGGACTTGCTCGAGCCCTCAAATCACATCAAACAACGCCGAAACCACGGATCGCACTCAAATACAATTCCTTAAGAACTTGGAATTTCAAACTTCTACATCGATGCCAAAACCTATCAAATCACGTCTGATTGACCTCAATTTTTTGTGCACAAGTCATATTTAACATTACGAACATGTTCCAACTTCCGGAATCGCATTCCGACCTCGATATCAAAACTTCCACTTCCGGCCAGATTTCTCGAAAAAAACTTCAAATTTCTATCTCTAGCCAAATGACTTCAAAATGACCTACGGACATCCGAATTCACTTCCGATCGCGCTCCCAACTCCAGAATCACCATACGGAGCTATTCCAAGACTCGGAATCCCAAACTGACATCAACCCCACTAATATGCACTCCAACCCCAAATTCATGAAATCCTTCTAAAATGCTGACTCCCATAATATACGCCGAAACGGCCCTGGGTTATCCAAAACCCGATCTGGACATACAACCGAGTCCGAAATCATCATACGAACCTACTAAAACCTTCAAATCCTGATTCGGAGATCGTTTACTCAAAATTCCAATCTTAGTTGATTTCACCAACTTAAGACTTCTAAAATGAGAATTTTCTTTCCAAACGAACTCTAAACTTCCTAAAATTCAATTCGACCAAGCCCACGGGTCACAATACCCGAGACGGAGCTGCTCACGACTTTAAATCGTTGAACGATGCGCTAGAGCTCAAAACGACCGGTCGGGTCGTTACATTCTCCTCACTTAAACCGACATTCATCCTCGAACGTGCTAAGAACTGCTCTTGAGTTATCTGAAATCATCGTTTAACACCTCGAGCACCTGCCCGTGCTACCACAACCTAGTTGAGCACAATGGCTTGATCAAATATGGAGATTTCTTCTTCATCCATATAATAAGCTCCGAATTCATTCAAACACCTGAAATTTCTCTGTTAGGCCTAGTTCCAACATATAAACACCGTATCAACTACCATACGATATACCAGAACATGACCGCATACCTTTGTTGAATCAGCACCATGCACCGCACAACTCATCATCTGACCACAATGACGTTCCTTGAACCTTAATAGCCAAAATTCCACGAATCTGATGTTTCCAATGCATCTCATAACAAATATACATACACCCTGCTATAATGCTGATGATACCACCACAACGGAGGATATGTGTAGAAATTCATACTCAACTGCAGAGTTAACAAATCCTTCAATACCTAATCTTGACTAGAATCATCACTTTAGTATGAACCTGAATAAGGGTATTTGTTCTTTAATATACACTTCACATAACCTCATCGCAGTGATCCCTGATCCGAAAATCTTGTCTCACCTAGTATGAACTGCTCAGACAAAAAATCACCCCAACATGACCAACAACCTCACATGATACCATGTCACGCCAATAGGCCATAAATCGAACATGATAATAAGAAACGACTCAGAACGGAACTATTCAGCTCACGCAATTAATATGAGTTCTTTCCAGAAAACAGGAATTAAAACATAAGAAAATAAATATAGGAACCTTACTCATCATCACACGGTTGCGGCCTGCAACCCGATCCAAATAACATACTCGTGACGTCGTGCCACCCGATTCCAAATAACATCACCGTGGCGGTGTGCCACCCGATCCAAATAACATAAAACTCACGTAAGGAAATATATACAGAGCTGATTCGCTCACTATTACAAATTACTTAATATTGATCACAAGCACGCTAAGTGCATAATACCATTCTGGGGAGACTGATAGATCCGTATGCAATAAAACTCAAGAAAAACTGAGGTGCGATATGTATATACACTCTGGATCTCAAGAGCTATCCTTCTCACATAACATCCCCACTACGCGGGACCTCAACTCATAAGAAATTCTCAAGCCGTTTCACAACTCGCACGACACAATCACAATAACACATGAATTCACCGAAGATGGAACAACATCCGTTGTTCTAATATCTTTCCATGAAAAGCGCTCTACTGAAAGGAACATGCCTGGCTCATACGGATCCCATAATCATATCTAAATCCATCCACAAACATCAAGTCACCTTGCTCGCACCAACTAAGCTAATAGATTTTGTCTGGGTCCACATTAACCCATCTTCTCTCATAATACACGAGAACAACCATCATCACCGGGACTAACACCCCATAATCCATAATCAACTTACCGAACGCCCTCCAGGCATAAATTCTCAATTAAGCATATTGCACTTCTTTATACTCAGTCCAAATCTGAATTCCATCAAGTGACTACATGTCACACTTTATACAATCTTTTTGCGGTCATGCTTCCACAACCTTCACCACAAGGAAACAAGTCTGCACATCCATAACCCCGGCCGACTAAGTCTGCAAAACACATCAAGATCCCATGACCAGGGCACAAAGCCTCCTTCACCGATTATCGATCTCAGGTGACACTGAAGGTAACACCAGCGTACTCTAAAATTTCAAATCACTTCGTCTTGCTCTCCCGAGCTCATGACATCCTTATAAACATCGGACCTAAATCTCGATTCTTACTCCCAGTTACATATTGTTTATCGCACCTAACATGCCAATACGAGGTGGTGCAAGAATTCCCATCATAACTGCTGAACCACTAATACGGTGAACACCTCACCATATAGAACCCTTTTACTTAACTCAATTCAGGAGTACCACCTCAACACACGAGTGAACTCCCACATAAAAATCCATTATGACGGCCGACAAGCCCCGCACACACTGGCATAAACCACATGCATAACTAAATCACATTAAAGGAACCAATCACTGCCGCAAATGTGACATTTCAACCATGGATAATCAATCTATCTTCTTTTAATCCTCTTCAATTGCCTCAGGAATAATAACAACTTCCTTCAATCCATAGCAAACTCAACCCCCACTCATCCCGAGTGACCTTGATTCACGAGACTATGCTGCCCAAATCCCGCAACCTGTCTCATACCCTTCTGATAATTCTTTTCTTCAATCCGGAGTCTATTTTTCTCTCTCCTCCAATATCATCTTGTGTACTGAAACATATAATAGAACATTCCAGCCGTCCTCATTTCTCTCAGAGATTACTCTGCAAAAGCTCGATTCTCGATCATACTGCTGCCTGAAATCCCTAATCGCCGCATTCTTTAACTTTTGAACTCATTAGGACCGCTATTGAGAGTCACCCACTCCAACTGGCCCCGAATACAATCAACCTCCAAGGCTCTCCTAGCACAGGAACTCCTTTTTCAATGAAATACGGGACTGAGTCACTATCCTTACAACTCACCCATGCCTTAAGCAAAATTTGAATCTTCCAAAGCCTAACCCTGACCTGACAGGACCAACTTTTGCACAACTCCATCAAATCCTATGCACAATTACCATTTTACTCCTTTTTCCTTAGCTGAAATAACTTGCCTACACGCTGACAATTCGCAACCCTATGAGAAGACAACCCTACAGCCCTACTGCAGATGGTGGGACTCCCTCACTTAGCTCGAAGCCACTCCTAGCACCACTCTAGACCCTGCTGAGATCCTTCCTCCTTTGATAACCCGATCTTGCTCAGCCAAACCATCCCAATCTTCCAAATTCTCTTGCTAGCACTCCCTAAATACTCGAATTCCCTAGCATCATTCACACATTCTACCTCCTATCAACTAGCCACTAGGACCCCTCACAGAACCTGCTAACCCCGCCATTGCTAACCTATCCCCAGAAGACAACCCACCTGAAGAAATCACCTGCTGACACCTCCCAGCGACGCTGAAATGCATGCTCTCTACGACCTCAATACCCCATCCTACGCCCTGCTTCATTCCAGGATCATTCCTTTCCAACCGCATTCCTCAATACTTCCTCTCAGTACTCTGACCCCACGCAACCGAAGAAACCATAGCACCGACAAACCTAACACATTCCATTCGATCAATGACAACGACTACACATCACAGGTGCATACCCCATCTTGCTTGAAGACACCAAGTCTTACTACTTTATCAATCCCCACGGAGCCATTCATACTTCAAATGCCTTCCCTTTGCCGGAACAAAAGCACTGAAATCTCGAAATCATACTCTGAGAAGACCTCCCTTCAAACCATTCATCTTCCCCAATATACGGGCAAACGTTCTATCATTGTATCGACACCATACGACACAATTGCAACCATCATCACTACCCGAGCACGGTCTTAAGGCTCCCATAAACACAGCTACTGAGTTGAAACAACATATTATCATTTCACAGGGTCATAACAACAACCACGACCATTTATACCTGGAAGCATCTCGAATAACATTCGTAGCACCATTCCCATTCCTCAAACTCCTGACACATAGCAAGCGCTCCGCGATACGTAAGATTGAGTAGGAATGAACATAGGCATAAGCCTCAAAGAAATCAACTCGAACGATGAAGAATCAAGAAGGGAAGTACTCCTAACAACCCATAGCCTCCCGAAGATAAATACAGACGTCTCCGTACCTATCCGCAAGACTCTACTAGACTTTCTCATGACTCGTGAGACCTACAGGAACCTAGCGCTCTGATACCACATTGTCACGACCCAAAATACCTAAGGTCGTGATGGCGCCGGACACAAGGTCAGGCAAGCCAAACCATTAATTAATTGAAATAACTTTCCAGTTTTAACTTTTTCGAAATCCATACCTTTTCTTGCATTTCATAATACAATAAACAAATTTAAGTAAACTTAAATACGACAGCACATCAATTCAATTTAATAAAATAAATCCCAACACGTTCCCAGAACCCAGTGTCACAAGTACATGAGTAATTTCTAAGAATTTTACAAACACTACAAAGCCTGTCCGAAATACAACTGGACAAGGAAATTTAAAATGAGACAGATGCAGTATGAAGGTGACTCTGCCAGCTGCGGATCGCCTCCGGATGGTGCAGCTCGCCTAAGTCTCCGAATCCTCCACATTTGCTATGAGAGTACCTGTGCAATAAAATGCACAACAAGTGCAGCATGAGTACAAAAACACGTGTACTCAGTAAGTCGCCCACCTAACCTCAGAGAGGTAGTGATGAGAGGGAAAATTAGACTTTTACTAAGGTCCGACAATACAACATATGACAGAATATGATGAAATGAAATAGACATGTAAGAAATTAAGCAACAAGTACATATTAAGTACAGAAATCCAGGTAACTACTGAGAATAAACAACAATGTACACTTTCCTCTTTCCCAAAAACATGTCAAGCCAATATCAACAGAATAGTACCAAATAGTCATGCGTACTCAAGGGTAAGACAACCGGCCGGAGTCATAAGATAGTCAGTCTCTCTATGCACTGCCGAAGGATCGATCGGCCCGTCCCAAAAGCACATCGCTCAACCTCACCACGCACTGCCGAAGGTTCGATCGGCCCGTCCCAAAAGTGCGGCTCTCAATATCTCTATGCACTGCCGAAGGATGCAAATTTTCAACTTGACGTACATGGCCATTTAATTTTATTTTATCCTTCTTAATAAATTGAATTTGAGATTGCATCGATATTTTATTGCGATACTCCCAACACTCATCTTTTGTATTATTATATGCTTCTTCCACTCGACCTCAAAATGATCTCTAGTTTGATGTACACTTGTTATTTGATCTTGAGAAACATATAAATAAACTTGGCATAATAGCAGATTTTCATTTATAGAGTATCCTGTAGATCGAGTGGACATTGTTTGCTAGTGATTAGAAGGAAAAGTGCATTATATGGTTAAAGAAAAATAAAATCCAACTTCACATGGATGAATATGTTTGCACTTTAATATATATATATATATATATATATATATATATATATATATATATATATATATATATATATATATATATATATATATATATATATATATATATATATAACTAGAGCCAAAATTAATTTAATATGTACTTAGTTGTCATCCTGATCTCAATCGTTAGATGGATTTCATCTTAATCTCAACCTTCGGAAGGATTTCATCCTTATCTCAAATTTATCTTTAGGTAGAATATCTCTACACATTATTCAATGTGTAGAGATAAAATAGACATAATTATTGACCAGATATATTAGAATAGATTTTATCTTGATCTCAACCGTCGGCTGGATTTCATCTTAATCTCATCCATCGCCTGGATTTCATCCTTATCTTAAATTTATTATGACGACCCAAAGGGTCATCACCTTTTTTCTTACCCATTCCGTGCTTCTGAGGCCTTGGAAACCTCATTTAGGGTTACCTCGATTTGCATGCACAGTCTGGACGCGTAGCCGCAAAGCTTAAATATGAAATTCTATGAAAAATGCTAAGTTTTGATATTAAAATGAATAAATTTGACTTAGGTCAACATTTTGGGTAAATGGACCCGGACCCATGATTTGACGGTCCCAGAGGATCCGTAGGAAAATATGGGACTTGGGCGTATGCCCGGAATCGAATTCCGAGGTCCCAAGACCGAGGAATGAATTTTTGAGTAAAATTGTTTTCTTGAAATATTTAAGGAAACTGAAAATGAAATCTGATTAGAAAGTGATGGTATCGGTCCCGTATTTTGGTTCCAGCGCCCGGTACAGGTCTTATATATGGTTTAAGCACTTTCTGTAAAGTTTGGTTGAAAACGGATTTCGTTTGACGTGTTTTGGACTTAAAATGGAAAATTTGATTTTTTATGAAATTTGATAGAATTCATGGATTTTGAGTCTTAATTCGATGAATATGATGTTATTTTGGCGATTTGATCGCACGAATAAGCTCATAGGATGTTTTTGAGGTAGTGTGTATATTTGGTTTGGATCCCCGAGGGCTCGGGTGAGTTTTGGATATGCCACGGATGCATTTTGAACCTTGGAAATTTGCTAGTGTAGCTGATCTGCAATTCGAGCTATTCATCGCAAATGCGAAGATGCCCTTGCTGGCCAGGGATCGCAAATGCGACCATGTGGTTCGCAAATGCGAGTATGGAACCTTCGCAAATGCGACATTTTTGGTCGCAAATGCGAAGTCCCTCCTTTTGCTCAGTGTTCGCAAATGCGAACAAAACTTCGCAATAGGGTTCGCAATTTCAAACCCCAGTTCGCAATTCCCATGCCAACCAGTGGCCTGCAATACGCTTAAACCGAATTTTGACTCCATTTTTCATATTTTCTCAAACTCAAACACACTTAGGCGATTTTTCCAACAACAAGACTTCTTCCAAATAATTTGTAAATTGGTTTTTACTAAATCTTTTCAATCATTAACATCATTTAACATGTTTTCAACTAACAATCAAAGATTTCCATGGGTGAAATTGGGTGTTTTGGGTAGAACTTAGGTTTTTCTAAAAATTGGGGATTGAGTGGGTGATTGATCTCCGATTCGAGAGATTTTTATATGGCTAGACTCGTGAGAGTACGAGGGTCCTGAAAATGTAAAATTTATCCGACTCTGAGATGCTGGCCTGAGGGGCATTTTGGTCATTTTACCTAGTTTCGCGTCGTAACTTTGAATTAAATAGTAGAATCAGTTGCTTGAGATGTTATTTACGATATGAAATTGATTTGAATAGATTTGGGCCATTTGGATTCGGATACTCGTGGTAAACGTGTGGTTTCGAGTTGATTTTGAGCTGGTTCGAGGTAAGTGTCTGGTCTAACCTTAGCTTGAGGGAATAGGACGTGAGTCTTATCTGCTACTTGCTAATTGTCGAGTATGATGTATAGGCATGGTGACGAGTATCTATGCATTGGTGTCTAGCATGACCGTTAGTCTTTATATTGCGAATATTCCGATTTTGTTGTAACTTCCATGCTTAATTGATGATTTCCATATGTTGTAAAGAGTATGTGAAGGGAATTGTGATCTTTAAACTTCAAGGAGCATTGGCTCGAGCTGTAGCACGAATGGTGAAGATATATGAGATAATTGAATTCTTTGGAGCATTGGCTCAAGTGATAAAGTGAATTATGAAATGATAGTGAAAGAAAGAGTCATTAAAATATACCCTTGCCGGGTCATTGTTGCTTTAGTGATTATCTCCCTTGCTGAGATGTTGAGATTACTGTTATTGTTCCCTTGCCGGGATTTAATTGCTTAATTGATGTTCCCTTGCCGGGATTTAATCGTGTAATTGATGTTCCCTTGCCGGTATTTCTATTTCTATTCTGTGTCCCCCCTTGCCCTTTGTTCGTGTGAGAAAGAGTGTTAAATCACGAAGGGTGATGCCGTGCACTTTTTGCTATTGTGAGGAAGAGTGTTAAAGCACGAAGGGTGATGCCGTGCATTGTTTGATATTGTGAGGAAAGAGTGTAAAGCACGAAGGGTGATGTCGTGCCGTACGTTGTACCATTCCGTACAGATATTCATTGATTACATTATACATTGCATAGTGAGGAAAGAGAGTAAAAGCACGAAGGGTGATGTCGTGCCGTGATTTACATTGATTACATTATACATTGCATAGTGAGGAAAGAGAGTAAAATCACGAAGGGTGATGCCATGCAAGTTTGTGATTTCTGACCCTTATTGATATTCTGGCCTTGTTGTTCCTTTCTTTATTTGTGATTTCTTATATGAAAATGTTATCTTCCCACAGCATGTTCCCCTCCCTTTATTGATTGATTACTTCCTGTATTTATTTTCCGTTGTGTGTGTATATATATTCGAACTGCACAGGTTTACTTGGTAGTATGGTCCTAGCCTAGTCACTACTTCGCCGAGGTTAGGCTAGACACTTACCAGTTCATGGGTTCAGTTGTACCGATGCTACACCTGCACTTCTTTATGTTGTACAGATTACGCAGCCGGACCCAGTGGACATCATTAGTGGGAGTGTCTTTCAGCTTATTCTAGAGGCTTCAAGATATACCCGCTGGCGTTCGTGGGCCTTGGCGTCTCTCCCATCACTATGTCTTCGTTTCTGTCTTGTTTTCCTCTAGTTTCAGAGACATTCATGTAGTTCCTTTCAGACATTGTATTTAGCACTCTTGTAGATAGTTCGTGAGTTTGTGACTCCGGGTTTTGGGAAATTTATGCGTCGTTGTATTATGTTGTCTTTACTTAGCCTTGAAACCATATTTATTTCCGCTGTTAAGTTGTGAACTGTTTTAGCTTATAACTGTTAAATTGATGTTATTATGCTAGTTTAAGTGTACACGTTGGCTTGTCTAGGGGGTTCAATGTTAGACGCCATCACGACCCGATGGTGGGATTTCGGGGCGTGACATTTATCTTTAGGTAAAATATCTCTATACATTCTTCAACGTGTAGAGAGGAAACATGCACAATTATTGACGGGATAATAATAGGATAGATTTATTTTGATCTCAATCCTTGGATGGACTTCATCCTTATCTCAAATGTATCTTTAGGTAAAATATTTCTACACATTCTTCAACGTGTAGAGATAAAATAGACACAATCATTGACCGGATAATATTAGGATAGATTTTATCTTGATCTCAACCATCGGTTGGATTTCATACTTATCTCAAATTTATCTTTTGGTAAAATATCTCTACACATTCTTCAATGTGTAGAGATAAAATAAACACAATTATTAACGGGATAATAATAGGATAGATTTTATCTTGATCTCAACCGTCGGATGGATTTCATCATAATCTCAATCGTCAGATGGATTTCATCCTTATCTCAAATTTATCTTTAGGAAAAATATCTTTACACACTCTTCAATGTGTAGATATAAAATACACATAATTATTGACCGGATAAATAGTAGGATAGATTTTATCTTGATCTCAACTGTCGGATGGATTTCATCATAATCAACTGTACGAATGGATTTTATCCTTATCTCAAATTTATCTTTAGGTAAAATATCTCTACACATTCTTCAATCTATAAAAATGAACATTATCTAGAAAATAACTCAGGGTTTCAAATTATTTTCAAAATCAAATCAAATATTCTTATTTGTCTTCTGAAAATAAATTCCTATACTAGAGATTCATCTAATAACAATAATGAAAATTCCTCTTTATCATCATCGACTTTATATTTAGATAATACTATTGCCGAAAAGCATCAAGTAATCTTGCAAAATATTCGCATGAACAACTATATGTTGCAACATTTGCAAGAATATCACAATAATAAAGTTTTCAGAGTTGGCTACGTTCCAGGTCATTTGGTAATCAATAGTGATCGTCAAGTTGCTGATAATAATTTATTTCTCGATTGTTTTTCAGATAATGCCCGCTTTAATGACAGGTATTGTTGGCCCAAGAAATTGAATAATTTTGAAGATTGACAAAGGAACTCAGAAATGAACCAGGTCCATCATTGAAAGACATACACACAAGCAGAGTCAAGGCACGTGAGGTGCACATGCAGGAGATAAGCAAAATCTGGTAAAATAGAGATATCTCTTGATCGAAAAGATTACAAAAACAATAAGGAGGACTCCTTATTCAGTAAGAACAGAATCTTAAGTTAAGGAAGAACTTGAGGAGTTGAGATTGACTAGAACTCTTCCACCAAGGAAGAGTTGCATTAGAACTCTAGTTAATTCCTTATCTACTAATTCTATATATTGCAGATTGTTCTTATTGTACAGGTACGCACAAAAGCAGAAGCTAAGAAAGAATTGAGAGCAAAATTAGCGAGGCAATTTTGCAAGCAGTTCGTGTGAAATTTGAGTGTGCGAATCTGAAGCTACTTGAACCAGCTGGAAAAATCAGTTCCAACTATTGTCTTTTAGTCTAGTTTATTTTTAGTAAGTGGTTTTAACTTGTACCTTTTCAGCTTTATCTAGATGCGTCTGTAATATGTACTCTACGTTTAAGTTATAGCTAACTTGGAGTTTGTCGCAAATAGCTAAAGGCTAGTTTGCTACAAGGGATTAGAGGTAATCTTAGGTTTACAAAAGAGTTTTAATGTTGTTTTGGCTCACTGATTTAGTAGAGAGTTTTGGGAAAATCCTACTGGGAAGTAGGTCGTGGTTTTTTCACCTTTTGAGCCAAGTATTCTCCACGTAAAAATCTCTGTGTTCTTAAATTTCTGTATTTATTATTCCGCAAACAGTAGGAGTTGGAACACATAGAAGAACCTGGTCCTTCTATAACAAGTGCACGCGAAAATCAGACACCACACAAATTACTCCCCCCCTTGTGTGGTATTGACGTATAAAATATCAATTGGTATCAGAGCAGGTTATCCTTGAAGAGGCTAACACCTTAGGAGAAGATCAAGATGAGTGCACCACCTGGGAACTGGGAAGGACAATCTACTTCTAGGCCTCCACTTTTCAATAGCCAGTACTACTCCTGGTGGAAGAACATGATGAGAGACCATATAGTCAGAGAAGACTATAGCTATGGGACGTTGTTCCTGATGGTGCTTTGACCACTATGAAGAAAAATATGAGTAGATGTGCCAAAGACAAGAGCTGACTGCACTGCTGAAGATTTGAGAAAGTGGGAGAAGAATGCTAAGGTCAAGAAGTGGCTTGCGTGTGGACTTGGTCCAGACGAGTATAGTAGAATTCAAAGTTGTTCCACTACTAATGAAATTTGGGACACTTTACAAGTGGCTCATGAAGGAACGGCTCAAGTGAAGAGGTTCATAGGTACTCTACTATATTCTCAGTATGAGAATTTCTCTATAAAGGAAGGAGAGACCATTCAAGAGATGTATAAAAGGTTCACCACACTGACTAATGAACTAAAATCTGTTGGAAGGACTCTTCTTGAAGAAGACAAAGTTGAAAAGATTCTGACAAGGGTTCTGCCAGTTTCCTGGGAAAGAAAGATCACTGCAATTCAGGAATCAAAGAACATTGAAACTCTTACACTAGATGAATTGATTGGAAATATCACTGCCTATGAACTTAGAAGGCATATCATGAAGATGGACGCACCCAAGAAGGAAAGGAGTCTGGCACTCAGAATCACAGAGGGAGCTGATCTGGAGGAAGATGAAATGGCTATGATCACCAAGGATTTCAAGAAATATCTTATGAGAGGAAAAGGTTCCTCAAGAGGTGGAAATTACAACAAGACAAGGGTAACTGGAAAAACAACTAATGAAGGCAGCTACAAGTGTGGAAGACTGATCATCACATCAAGAACTGCCCCCAATGGGAAATTGAATGGAATAAGGAAAGATATGAATGAAGAAACCGGAAGAAGGAACAGGTTCATCCCAAGAAGAATTAAGGATCAACAAAGTCTATGGTTGCTGCTTGGGGAGAAAGTTCAGATGAGGATCAGATGATGAATATGGAGATGAACAAGCACTTACGCCAATTGGCGAATCAGATGAGAATCTCATGAGGAATCTAAGGTAAGTATAATTCATCTCAAAGATAAGATTAAGTTTTTGTCTAAAGAAAAACTCTCTGAATTGCTACTAGACTTTATTGATGAATCTGAGGTAATAAATAAGGAAAAGGAACAGATGTCTAAGGATTGTGTAATTTTAAAGGCAAAGTGTAAGAACCTAGAACTCAGAGTCAGTGAGACTGTGAGTGAAAATATTTCTCTGAAGAACCCGGTTCATACATTTGAAGCTAATGTACTAGAGTTAAAATCTGAAAACCTAAAAATGAAACTAGGAACCAGTAAGAAGATAGCTGACAGCTCACAACTCACCTTAGAATAAAATGTAGGTAAGCTAAAAGATGAACTACATAGAAAGGAAGAACAGGTAAGAGTGTTGAAGGAGGAACTAGGCAAGGTGAAGCATGAACTAGATAGAACTTGTAAATGGAACAGACCCTCTGATGCTTTGACATGTCTACAGGAACATCATAGTAGCAATAGAAGAGGACTTGGCTTTAGGAATCAGCTTCCTAAGTGGGATCCTAAAATCAAGTACCTCACTCTTCCTGAGAACAAAATTTGTACCCACTGTGGTAAGACTGGTCACTATAAAAGTGAATGTAATGCAAAATAAAATGCCAGTCAAAAGAACAAAAGTTTTGTTCAAAGGAAGAGTTGGTTGCCAAGTTGGGCTAAAAAGAATTTAAATTCATCCTTTTGCTTATAGAAAAGGACCCAAACTATTTTGGGTTCCTAAGACTAACCCCTGATTTCTTTTTGTAGGTTCAATTGAAGAGGAACAGCCAAATATGGTACATGGATAGTGGCTTCTCAAAGCACATAACTGGCAACAAGGACTAGTTCATTTCACTTGAGGACCTCAAAGGAGGAAATGTCTCCTTTGGAAATGGAAAGAAAGGTGAAATCCTTGGGGTTAGTAAGGTAGGTAAGAATGACACTCATTCCATTGAGAATGTCTATTTGATAGATGACTTGAAATATAGCCTAATCAGTGTGTCACAATTGTGTGATAGAGGTAACTTAGTAGCATTCACCTCTACAAAATGTTTTGTGATAAATCTTACCACTGACAAGATTGTTTTGCAGGGAAAAAGAGGGAACAATATATACATAATAGATTTGTCTACACTTTCAGAAAATGAACTAACCTGCTTAAGTGTGCTGGACAGTGATCCCCTCATTTGGAATAAGAGACTTGGACATGCAAGTCTAAGTCAACTCAACAAATTAGTCTCCAAGGACCTAGTGATAGACTGCCTAACATTAAGTTCAAGGAAGACAAAGTTTGTGAGGCTTGTGCAACGGGGAAGCAGGTAATATCATCTTATAAAAGCAGGAAACTGGTAAGTACCACCAGAACGATGGAATTGGTCCATATGGATCTTTGTGGTCCAATGAGAACATTAAGCAGAGGTGGTAAGAGATATGTGATTGTGCTTGTTGATGATTATTCTAGATTTACCTGGGCACTGTTTCTAACATCTAAAGATGAAGCATTTGACATGTTCACTTCTTTTGTTAGAAAATTCAGAAACAATTAGGAAATCAACTTGCATCAATTAGGTCTGATCATGGCACTGGATTTGAAATTGCTAAGTTTGCTGAATTTTGTGGTGTGCATGGAATATATCATAATTTTCTGCTTCTAGAACTCCACAACAAAATGGAGTAGTTGAAAGAAAGAATATGACACTTAGATATATGGCTAGGACTATGCTTCTTTCAAGTAAATTACCCCATAGTTTCTGGGCAGAAGTTGTTAATACTGCATGCTACATCATAAATAGGTGCATGACAAGACCCTTTATAGAGAAGACACCCTATGAGTTACTTAAAGGGAGAAAGCCAAATATATCCCACCTTAGGGCATTTGGTTGCAAGTGCTTTGTGCACAACAATGGTAAAGACTCCCTAAGTAAGTTTGATCCTAGAAGTGATAAGGGAGTATTCTTGGGATATTCTTCACATAGTAAAGCTTATAAAGTTTATAACAAAAGAACTATGTGTGTTGAAGAAAGTGTACATGTAGTTTTTTATGAAACTAACATTCTTTCTGAGAGACAGGAATAAGATGATGAAGCAATTGGGCTAGCTAGAAACTCACATGAGATCACAGCCCAGACTAAAGCAACACTGGAGGAAGGAGCATGTGATGGAACATGTTCATCCATCCCGAGCAACATGACAGGGGGAATAGAACAAAATAATTCTCAAACTTCGTTGGAATCTGTAGCTGAACCTATTCCATAGCAACAAAGCAGTGAAGGAACATCACGGAGTAACCAGATGGTTGTGAAACCTTACATATATCAAAGTTCTCACCTTATGGAGAACATTATCACTGATTCAACCTCTGGAATCAAAACCAGATCTTCTTTAAAGAATCTTTGTGCTTTTGATGTTTTCTTATCTCTTATTGAACCTAAAAATGTTGCTGAGGCTTTGCAGGATGCAGACTGGGTAAATGCAATGCAAGATGAACTCAACCAGTTTGAAAAGAGTCAAGTTTAGCATCTGGTACCAAGACCCTTGGATCGATCAATAATTGGCACTAAGTGGGTCTTTAGAAATAAACTTGATGAAGATGGAACAATTACTAGGAACAAGGAAAGATTGGTAGTTCAAGGATATAGTCAGGAGGAAGGCATAGACTATGATGAAACTTTTGCTCCAGTGGCAAGGCTGGAATCAATAAGACTCCTCATAGCCTTTGTTTCTTACATGGAATTCACCCTTCACCAGATGGATGTCAATAGTGCCTTCCTAATTGGCTATATAAAGGAAGAAGTGTTTGGCAAGCAACCTTTGGGGTTTGAAAACAAGGAGAATCATGATCATGTGTACACGCTTGACAAGGCACTGTATGGACTCAAGCAAGATCCTAGAGCATGGTATGAAAGACTATCAAAATTCTTTCTTGAGCATGATTACAAGAGAGGTAAAATTGATAGTACTCTATTCTTGAAAGAAAAAGGTAAAGATATCTTGGTAGTTAAAATATATGTAGATGACATAATCTTTGGAGCAACTACTGATAAGCTAAGTAAAGAATTTGCTAAACTAATGGGGAGTGAATTTGAAATGAGCATGATGGGTGAGCTTAATTTATTTTTAGGCTTCCAAATTTAAAAAATTCAAATGGAACTATGATCCATCAACAAAAGTATGTAAAAGAGTTGCTTAAAAGGTTTAATATGGAAGATTCCAAAGAAATTGATACTCCTATTGCAACAGCCACAAAATTGGATATAGATGAACCTGGTTCATCTGTTGATCAAAAGTTGTATAGGGGAATGATTGGTTCTTTGTTGTATCTCACTGCTAGTAGACCTGCCATTTTTCTTAGAGTAGGACTTTGTGCAAGATTTCAGGCTAACCCAAAGGAATCCCACTTAACTACTGCAAAGAGAATCTTGAGATACCTAAAAGGCACTACTAATCTATGTCTTTGGTATCCAAAAGGTAGTAACTTTAACCTTGTGGGATATGTTGATGCTGACTATGCAGCTTTTCTAGTGGATAGAAAGAGCACCTCATGTATGGAACACTTTCTTGGTTCATGCCTTGTGTCTTGGGCCACTAAAAAGAAGAATTTTGTGGCCTATCTACTACTGAAGCTGAGTGCGTGGTTGCAGCCTCATGTTGTGCTCAACTATTGTGGATTAAGCAGCAATTGATGGATTTTGGAATCGACGTTGGATGTATCCCTATATTTTGTGATAACACTAGTGATATCAGTATGAAAAAGAACCTCGTTCATCATAAAAGAACAAAGCACATACATGTTAGATATCATTTTTTAAGGGACAATTATGAGAAGGGATCGATCACCATAGAGTTCTGTGCTACTGATAAACATATTGCTGACATATTTACAAAAGCATTGAGTAGAGAGCCTTTTGAAAGGAACATGTTTGAGTTAGGGATGATTAAGATCACCTAATTGAACTAGTTCAGAGTGTACATGAAAAAAAAATTATTTTTTTGGCTGGATAATCTGAAACTTGTGTAAATAATCAGATTAATTGTTACTCAGTCTCATACTGTAAATAGTAAACTCTTGTCATATGCTTTGATATGACTCACTGGTTGCTAATGAAATTTTCTCTATTGTTGAAAGTTGAGACATGATCAAGAGGATTCTTAAGTGATGAACCTGGTTCATCAGTGTTGGTTCATCTGAAAGGCGAGGTATGTGTTCTACACTCTACACATTTTGAAATACTAATATTTAAATCATGAGCAGAACTCTACCCAAACTCAAAATATTTCAAAGTCTATCTTATATAGATTTGAACCAGTTCCGTCTACACTAAAGAATCCCCACCATATTAAAACACCTAGATCCTAGGGAAGCAGTAACCGTCATTCCAAAATGAACAAATGCAGAGTGATTAGACTTCTAATTGACCCAAAAGGATGTTGTTGTGTATTAACTACACTTCCCTTCAATACATATTCTTTCTTCCTTCATCAACCAAAAATTAAAATGTCTATCCCTGGAACAATCCTGGTATTCCACCACCCCCTACTCCATCTTTGTCTTCTACAACCCCTCCTCAACCTAGCTCCACCCATCCCCAACCCAGTCCTAACCCCGAACCCAAAAAAAGTAGAGTTAAGATGCTTGCTAGAAAGACATTGGCTAGCAGCTCTTTAGCAAGAAAATTAAATGCCAAGATTCAAGCAAGTCAGGCTCAAGAATCACAATATTCGAGCGATTCTTTTAAATCAGCGACTGAGGGGGAAGCAACATGATCTTCTGATTCTGAACAAGTATCTTATGTACCAAAAATTACTTCTAAGGCTGATTCTGAGACTACTGAAAACTTAGAAACTAGGTTCATCTTGGTTGGGTTGGTGATAGATGTGGAATTTACAGAGACAAGAAGGAGAGGTGGCAAAAACAAAACTGAAAAAGAAAAAGATAGAGAGGGAGTAAAGAGTGAAGTGAGGGGAAAAGGGCAAGAATCTGTTAAAATGGCTATTTGTGGAGCTGAGCCAGAAAAAGTGGATGACAGTAGAAAGAAATTAGGAGAAGTGAATCAGGAGAAGCCGCTGAAGGGCTAGTCAATCTGGGAAAGCAAGCAGATGAACCTGGTTTATCTACTGAGGAAACTCTGGCGGATCTGCTGAAAAAGTTAGGCGATAGTTACAATCCAAAGAAGAAAAGAACTCCTAAAGCTCAAACTTCTGGGACAACAAGAGCAAATAAGAAAAGAAAAATTTCTCCTTCTGATAGTTCTGATATTCATCTTCCAAGAGGAAGAACCACAAGGAGTAAGCTAAAGCATAATGAGGAAGAACTTCAGAGAGCTTTAGCGGAGAGTAAGAAGAAGAAGCTAGAGAAAGGAAAAGAAAAGGTAGTTGAGCCTATTGAGGTTGTTGAAGTAGATGAGATAGACTTGGTCCATCAAAGTGAAAAGGTGGTAGAGGTAGAGGTTCAGACCCCTAAGCCCAAGAAATCCAAGACTTCCTCAAAGAAGTCTTCATATGTTTCAAAGTCTGTTGAACCATCGATCTTGGCCAAGCGAACCAGGTCTGCAGTGAAACCCAAGAAAGTGCAAATTCCTGAAGAAGATGATTGGAGTTAGAAAGAGGCATTTGAATCTGATGGTGAGAAGGATAAGTTGACAAAGTTTGGAAAACGTACAATTCTGAAGGGAAGGTTGTTGAAAGATCTGGAAGAACAAGGAATGACTGTGTTGCTGGAGAAGCTTGAAAGGCAGGTCCAGAAATGAAATAGTGGAATTCATGGAAAATGTTGAGATCAAAGATGGCAGAGTCACCAGCCTGGTAAAGGGGGTCCAAATTTCTTTCGATGCCAAAGAATTGGGTGAAATCCTTAGCATTCCCTATGAAGGCTATGATGATTACACAAGGCAGAAATGGCCAAGTCTAGATGCTCTTCCAACTGCCCTGGTGATCACAAGGAAGTTCTGCGACAATGAGGAAGAAAGTGTAAGAGTGAAATGAATCCCCCACACAAGGTGATCTTTGAATTATCAACAAGTGTGTGTTGCCACGGTAGGAAAGGAGGCACATTACTAATTACATGGACTTGGTTTTGATGGAGTGCCTGGACAGTGGGAGGAAGATAAACTGGCCTTGGTTTATAATTCAGCTCTTGGACAGAGTTGTCAATGGATCCAAAGCCCACGCCATTCTATATGGCTTCATTCTCACTTCTGTACTTGCTCATTACAAGGTGCCACTGAAGAAGGCGGAGATGGCCACAATCAAGGACCACTTTGGAATGAATACTCTTCTGGCTTGTGATTATGAGGTAAATGCCATCCCCAATGAACCTGGTTCATCGAAGAGGACACCTGTAAATAGCAAAGTCAGAGCTCTAGTACAGGAGAGTGGGGCGAAGGATGCTGAAATAGCAAGGCTGGAAAACCGTTTGGCAGAGGTTGAATCTGAGAGGGATGCTCTCAGAGCTGAGATTACTAAGGAAAGGGAGAAGAATGAGGGGATTCTTTGAGATATGCTAACTCTTCTCCAAGCCAAAACCCAAGCCTCTAGCCCTTGCAAGCCTTAGTTGCCTAGCCTGCCTAGAACATCGGTGACCTAGACTCAGGAATTTTTCTTGGTTTTTCTTATGTTTTTAACTGTTTTTATTTCATTTTGTGGATTATAGAAGAACTGTACTTTCTATCAATGAATCTAATGTTTTTGCTCTTATTCAGTGTTTCGGTTTCTTTGGTTGTTTGAATTATTAGTTAATTATTGATGATTAATCCATGATTGCACTTGCAGTTGCCCAAGTGGCCATGAGTAATTCTTAAATGTCTGGGATTCACATAATTTTTGCAACTTTTCGATAATACCAAAAGGGGGAAGAAAGGGTGTGCTGCTCTGAACATGTGATATTTATAACTTAATATCCCTGGTTCTTTGTGATAAATGCTTAATACTCTAATATGTGACAATGTTGGACTAAGTTAGATACAGGCCTAAGCTTATGGACGCACAAAGTTTGTCATCATCAAAAAAAGGGAATTTGTTGGCCCAAAAAATTAAATAGTTTTGAAGATTGACAAAGGAACTCAGAAATGAACCAGGTCCATCACTGGAAGACATAGACACAAGCAGAGTCAAAGGCATGTGAGGTGCACATGCAGGAGATAAAAAAAATCTGGTAAAATAGAGATATCTCCCGATCGAAAAGACTGCAAAAACAATAAGGAGAAGGACTCCTTATTCAGTAAGAACAAAATCTTAAGATAAGGAAGGATTTGAGGAGTTGAGATTGGCTAGAACTCTTCCACCAAGGAAGAGTTGCATTAGAACTCTAGTTAATTCCTTATCTACTAATTCTATATATTGCAGATTGTTCTTATTGTACAGGTATGCACAAAACCAGAAGCTAAGCAAGAATTGAGAGCAAAATTAGCGATGCAATTTTGCAAGCAGTTCGTGTGAAATTTGAGTGTGCGAATCTGAAGCTACTTGAACCAGCTAGAAGAATCAGTTCCAACCGTTGTCTTTTAGTCTAATTTATTTGTACTAGGTGGTTTTAACTTGTACCTTTTCAGCTTTATCTAGAAGTCTCTGTAATAGGTACTCTATGTTTAAGTTATAGCTAACTTGGAGTTTGTCACAAATAGCTAGAGGTTAGTTTGCTACAAGGGATTAGAGGTAATCTTAGGTTTACAAAAGAGTTTTTGTAAATGCTGTTTTGGCTCATCGATTTAGTAAAGAGTTTTGGGAAAATCTTACTGGGAAGTAGATCGTGGTTTTTTCACCTTTTGAGTCGGCTGTTTTCCACGTAAAAATCTTTGTGTTATTTTATTTCTGTATTTATTATTCCGCAAACAGTAGGAGTTGAAACACATAGAAGAACCTGGTCCTTCTATAACAAGTTCACGCGAAAATCATACACCACACAAATCACCCTCCCCCCTCTTGTGTGGTATTGACGTATAAAACATCAGGTATGTTTCGTTGTTGATATCAGATGTTCCGAGATTTATTCCTTCGTATTGTTGATGAAATTAAATCTCATGATACGTACTTCAAACAACGTGTTGATTCCGGGGTAGATTTGGATTAGCTACTTTACAAAAAAAATTACAGCGTGTTTAGAATGTTGGCATACGATTGACGAATATGTGAAAATTGGAGAGTCAACTGCAATTGAAAGCGTGAACTGTTTTGTCGAGCTATCCTAGAGGTTTTTGGCGAGTAGTATTTGAGATCACCAACAACTAACGATATTTTAAGGATTCTTCACCTCGATGAGCAGCATAATTTTTTTTAGAAATGCTAGGTTATCTAGATTGCATGCATTGGAGATGGAAAAATTATCCAACAGCATCGGTTGGATAATATGCAAGTCATATTGGATCCCGGACAATTATTCTTGAAGTTGTATATGATTATGACCTTTAGATATGTCTTGCATATTTTGGTATGCCCGGCATCAATAATGACATTAATGTTTTCGACTCATCACATTTGTTTTCTAATCTTGGTAAAAGTATTGCTCCTCCGTTGGGTATCGTGATGGCACCTAGTCTTAGGGACTAGGTAAGCCTAGTAGTTACTGAATAACAATAATAAATAAAGGAAAACTACAGTCTTGATATAGAATCTTAACAAACTGTACAAACTTTTCCAAAATCGGTAGTACAAGTCATAAGCTCTACGAATCTTCTACTCTTGTAAGTACAACTGTTTGGAAATAAATACAACAGTGTATGAATAATAAATACGAAAATGGTGACTCTGACGCCTGCGAACACAGCAGCAGGTTACCTTGAGTCTCCTCGGCAATCGTCCACACAACTACTACAATATATACCTGGATCTGCACACAAAAATGTGCAGAAGTGTAGTATGAGCACACCACAGCAGTGCCTAGTAAGTATCAAGACTAACCTCGGTGGTGTAGTGACGAGGACTAGTCAAGACACCACTAGTCTACAAAATAAATAACATGAATATAGAAATGACCGAACGCTACATCTGTCTAAGACTTCACGGAATAATTTATAACAATGACAATATAAAGCGGAAGGAAATTACAGAAATTAATCATGAAACAGTACAAAAGTATACAGAAAGATGGACAGCCAAAACAAGCGAATCGAAAGGAAACACAACACAATATAGAACACCAATAACTCAAACTCACGTCGGTTTGTTCACATCGGGCCTTAGCCATTACAAATCCATCACTGGCAGAGATCTTTAAACAGCAGTTCATATGAAAAACTTCTGCAAATAAAATCATTTTAGTATGGAAAGGTTTCCTTTGAAGATATACTTTCTTCAAAAGTAAATATAAGTATATTTAATAGAGAGAATTACGTAAAACATAGTTTCTTTCAAAATACGAAACTTCCCAAAGGTGATTTCCCAATAAATGATTTCCAAATATCATTTCAGGCAAGACTAGTACTCTTCAAATATACCCTCGATGTAAAAATCATTCAAATATAATCATTTCAAAACCATTTATTTTTCAATAATACTTTTCAATAAAAATCCCTTGATTAAAAATCTCCTCAAGATTTATCCACTGGAACTCAGTCCGTAACTCAGAAATTGCCATGCAGTACAAGAGGAATATCAAATCTTGCCAATAAATGCAGTAAGAGATCGGTAGGAATATCCAAATTTAGAACAATAGAATAAAATGCAAAGACAAGTGCACGTCATCACCCTTTGTGCTTTTACTCTCATCCTCACCAAAACAAGTGCAGTAAATAGCAAACAGGAACAATGAAAAATAATAATGCATAAACACTCGGCACGGAATGTCCCCTCGTGCAATAAATAAACACTCGGCAGGGAATATCCCCTCGTGCATAATCTCACATACACTTGGCACGAAATGTCCCCTCGTGCAATAAATAAATAAACACTCGGCACAGAATGTCCCCTCGTGCATAACCTCACATACACTCGGCACAGAATGTCCCCTCATGAAATAAATAAATAAACACTCAGCATGGAATGTCCCCTCGTGCATACCCTCACATACACTCAGCACGGAATGTCCCCTCGTGCAATAAATAAATAAACACTCAGCATGTAATGTCCCCTCGTGCAATAAATAAATAAACACTCGGCACGGAACGTCCCCTCGTGCATAACCTCACAAACACCCGGCACGGAATGTCCCCTCGTGCTAAAATAACATAAACATGGCATGGAATGTCCCCTCGTGCTAACATAATATAAACATGGCACGGAATGTCCCCTCGTGCTAACATAATATAACATGGCACGGAATGTACCCTCGTGCTAACATAACATAACAAGGCACGGAATGTCCCCTCGTGCTAACATAACATAAACATCAAATTGGAAAAGCAAATCAACAGTAAGAATCATAAATCACAACATCTCGGCAAGGAAATCAACAATACAAACAATATCATTAACAACACAAACAGTAATAAGAACCATACCATCCCGGCAAGGGAGTCAACAATGAAAACAACATCATCCCGGCAAGAGAAAACATCTATAACCAATCTCGCCTAAACAGTTAACTTTACGGAATAAAACTCAGCTTAAGCAAGGGCCCAGTAATAGGAAACATCAAGGAAACATCAACCACATAAATATTTATCAACTAAACTCAAGTACCACACAAGGGAAAAATCGTATAAAACACAATGTAAGACTCACGGGCATGCTTGATACCAACGAAACGGATGTTCTATAGCTAAACAACTATACAGCTAGATAACACTAACATAGTCAATTTGGAAGTTTTAGGAAGAAAATATAGCATGGAGATAAGAGCAGTAAAATATTCAATTAAGTCAATTAAGATCAAATATCCAACGAAGGAATCCAAAGGCATGTAATTCGAATCGAAGCAGGAAAGGATGAAATTAACAACCGAGGATTCAAATGTATCAATTACAACACATAAACAGGTAACAGAAGAACCTACGAATCCTAAAAGGCCAATCTAATTGCAAATAAGTAAGAGTACACACTCGTCACCTCGCACACTCGGACTACAATCAACAAGGAAGACTCAATCCTAAGGGGTAGTTCCCCCACACAAGGTTAGGCAAGATACTTACCTCAAAGACAACAATCCGGTACTCCAAAGTGAACTTCTCGGGAGAAAAGACCCCCGGACGGCTCAAAAATCAACTAAAACAACTTCAAAATACACATAACACGTATAAGGAACTACTCCGAATAATAAAGTTTTAAACTTTACAGAATTATAAAAATCGACCCAAAAGTCGACCCCCGAGCCCGCTTGGTCAAAACACGAGGTTCGGACCAAAACCCGATCACCCATTCACCCACGAGCCCGAATATATAATTTGTTTTGAAATTCAAGCCCAAAACAAGGTCAAATTCCCAAATAATCAAAAAGCCCTAACTCTACCCGAATCCCTAATTTTCTACCTTTAATTTCATGTTTTTAGGCCTAGAATCTAATGGGTGTTGATAAAAATGGAAGAAAACGAGGTTAGGATTACATACCCAAGAGGTTATGGTGAAGGAGCTCTTCAAAAATCGCCTAAGAGGTGTGGAGAAGATGAAGTTTATGCAAAATGGTGGAAATCTCGTAATACGCATTTTGTTTTTAGGCTTAAATAACTGGGTGGATTTTTGGTCTATGCGATCACGAAGTAACTAATGTGATTGCATAGTAGACTGGTTTTGAAGCTCCGCGATCGCGAAGGAGCATGTGCGATCGTACAGTTCTACTGCCCAGCTATCCTACCCTCCTATGCGATCGCAACTATACCTATGCAATCGCATAGTGCAACAGATTCTCCCCCCTCCCCCCTCACCCTGATATGCGATCGCGATTGTGCATATGTGATCGCATAGTGTTAAAAACCAGACACCAGAAACATCATCCAACACCAGATGTTTCTATCTTTTTTCACCCCGAAACTCACCCGAGCCCTCGGGGCTCAAAACCAAATACGCACACAACCTAAAAAAATTCTTACGGACTTATTCGTGTAATAAAACCACCAAAATAACATCAAAAACAACGAAGTAAACCTCAAAATCAATGAAATTTCTTAAAACCTCTTTAAATATCAATTTTGCATTTACAGTCCGAATCACGTCAAACGGATTCCGTTTCTTACCAAACTTTACCAACAACACATATAAATCATATTGAACCTGTAACGGGCTCCAGAACCATAATACGGGCCCGATACCTCAGGTTTCACATAGAATTTCATTTTCAAACTCTCTTATATTATTCAAAAAACAATTTCTTTTAAAAATTCATTTCTCGGACTTGGGACCTCGGAATTCGATTCCGGGCATACGCCCAAGTCCCATATTTTCCTACGGACCCTTCGGGACCGTCAAATCACGGGTCCGGGTCCGTTTACCAAAAATATTGACCAAAGTCAACTTTATTCAAATTTCAACACAAAATATCCTTTTTATTAGTTTTTCACATAACGGCTTCCCGACTACATGCCCGGGCTTTGCACGCAAATTGAAGTGACTTAGAAGGAGGTTTTCACGACCTTGGAACATAGAATTAGCTAGAAATATATGAGATGACCTTTTGGGTCATCACAATCTCCCCCTCTTAAACAAATGTTCGTCCTCGAACGTGCCAAGATTCACCCTGAACTCATCCAATCACTGATTGTATACTTCCAACACATAACCGCGGGTGATCCCACGTCACCCCAACCCACATAATCCCTATGAAACAATCACAACCGCAATATAGCTTTCCCATCACCACCGATAAGCCCTATACCTCTACTTCTCACCCTCTACTCATTTACAACAGACCCGATTCTAAATCCATATCCGGCACTAGCCTTAACCAGATGCATCAACTCATGACTAAACCCATAAGGCACGGCCACACAACATAGCACATCAACATAGGCTCAAATAACATTTTGATCACAATAGCTGCCGAAAATCAACTCAACATTGGCAATAAGCCTCACATCTGAAAGAACTCTGTTTCTAAGCCCCATAATATTGATAATGATGCAAATAACACGAAGACTTCACCATTAAACACCCGAATCACCAAGCGGGCACACATTCTGCAAGTTAAACTAAAGAAGCACATAACAAAATGGCTGAATATGAATATAGAAACATATAAAGGAACTATCAAACAAGCCCATAAGACTAACTCTCTATCAATACTGACTTACCGAAAGCGATATAACAAGGAAGAAGCAAAGAATATGAACAAATCACAAGGATTCCATCCTAATAAATTCCCACCACGTCCAAACATATCGAATCACAACTATCACGAGGATCTCGCCCTCAACTCTGAATCACACCAAAAATATATCATACCAAGTGAAATTCCTCCACTAATACATCTCAGCTGATAAAATCACAATGCCAACTGAACTCACATCTCGATGGAGTATCAAATCACAACTCGTAAACAAAATACTCAGGAAAATCACATAAAGCTTACCACGAAGAACAAAAAGGACTCACTTCCAGTTTCACTACTATCATAATGAAATAAACAACGATAGACACGGCTACTACTCATAGAATCTCCAACAGGAGCAAACACAAAATAGAGTGCAAAATATGAAACTCACCCACAAATGAAACAACAAACAAGGGAAACTCGTCCTGACCAACAGAACTAAAGTGAAATACAACTGGTGCTCCTCTGTAACACATTCAAACATACTTGGGTGATAATATTTAGAATAACGGCCTCTAGGTTACTATATGAAACACATCTGGGAAACACATCTGGGTCCCCCTCTCTTAGGAGCCCTCTACTCACCTGAATACCCTACTATAACACACCTATATGAATCCTGGAATGATATCTCACCCTGTGGCTAACATCTCCACACTGAAAACAACCTCTCTGCTGACGTGGCTGTAGAAACTGAGCAACACAAGTACTCTGAAACCCCAGAGCACCTGGAACCCCATACGAAGCTGGTAACGAAAATTAAACTAGTTGACCCATCAAACCTTTACTTCATCGCACCCTGCCTCCATAATAAGGACCAGTAGACCCCTCTGATCTACGAGGCCGTCACAACCCAATTTCGAAGTCGTGATGGCGACTGTCGTGGAACCAAGCCGCCCTTTTTATCTAAGCTATTCAATTTCCAGTAAAAATTCAATTTTTAAACGAATTTATTGATAATATTAAGAGTCTGAAGTTTAAAAACAATATTTGAAAAAAAATTAAAATTTCCAACCTCGAATCCGGTGTCACTCAGTCATGAGCTGCTATATAAAAAAATAACGAATGAAGAAATAGAAAATATAGTCTCAAAATAAGTGCAACGGTTGGAATAAGGAAGAAAAGATGAGGTCTCGATAGCTAGTTGCTACCTCGACAACTCCAATGAAACTCTGACAGCTGCTCAATATCCACTACCAGTTCCCGGTGTACCTGGATCTACACACAAGGTGCAGGGGTTAACGTGATTACACCAACTCAGAAGTAACGAACTCAAACTATGGGCTGAGAAGTAGTGACGGACAAAACCTCAAAATTATATAATAAACAATATACAGAATTTAGACATGCTAACAGTTTATAAGAATGAGTAAATATGTCAAGTATGCCAGTATACTCTATGTAACGACCCGACCGGTCGTTTTGAGCTCTAGCGCGTCGTTCAGCGGTTTGAAGTCGTGAGCAGCTCCATTTCAGGTATTATGACTTGTAGGTGTGGTCGAAATTGAATTTCGGGAAGTTTAGAGTTGATTTGGAAAGAAAATTCTCATTTCAGAAGTCTTAAGTTGGAAGAAGCAACTAAGATTGGAATTTTGAATAAACGACCGCCGAATCAGGATTATCCTACAGGTTCGTATGATGATTTCGTACTTGGGTGTATGTCCGGATCAGGTTTTGGATAACCCGGGAGCATTTCGATGCATATTGTGGAAGTCAGCATTTTTGAAGAAATTTCCTAAGTTTGGCCTGAAGCGCATTTCAGTGATGTTGATGTCCGTTTGGGATTCCGGGCTTGGGAATAGCTTCGCATGGTGATTATGGAGTTGGGAGCATGATTGGAAGTGAATTTAGATGTCAGTAGTTCATTTTGGAGTCATTTGGCTAAAGATAGAAATTTGAAGGTTTTTGAGAAATTCGACCGGAAATGGAAATTTTGATATCGGGGTCAGAATGCGATTCCAGAAGTTGGATCAGGTCCTTAATGTCAAATATGACTTGTGTGCAAAATTTGAGGTCAATCGGACGTGATTTGATAGGTTTCGGCGTCGTATGTTGAAGTTTGAATTTCTAAGTTCATAAAGTTTGAATTTTAGTGCGATTCGTGATTTCGACATTGTTTGATGTGATTTCGAGGCTTGACTAAGTTCGAATCAGGTATTGGGACTGGTTGGCAGTTTTGGTTGAGGTCCGGGGGCCTCAGGCGTGTTTCTGATGCTTAACGGGTCGATTTTTGCCTTGAGAGGGTTGCTGGTTTTCTGGTGTGAGTGCAGCAGGTATTTACTCTATGCGATCGCGTGAGTGGGTGTACGATCGCATAGAAGGGTTTGGAGGGTACTTGGATTTGGCCTGTGCGATCGCGTGGCAGTGTATGCGATCGCATAGGGGAAGAATTTGGAGGCTTGGGAATTTGCTTATGCAATCGCATATAGGTGTTTGCGATCACAGAGAAAGATTTGTAAAGGCTGCTGGGTTGCCCTATGCGATCACAGTGTCTTGTATGCGATCACACAGTGGAATTTTGGGGGCTTTTTGAGATTGGCCTATGCGATCGCATGAAGGGGAGTGCGATTGCATAGAAAGGGTCGTCTAGGCAGAATGTTTATAACCGTGAATTATGGCCATTTCCTCAAAAAATTTCATCTTGGCATGGCGATTTTGGGAGGCTTCAAGGGGAATTTTCATCATGCATATCAAGGTAAGTAAATTCCTCCCGTTTTTAAGTTAAATACAAGATTATATGCATGGATTAGGCATGAGAATTGATTGGAAATTTTGGAAAATCTTAAAAAAACCTAGAAAATGGTACTTTGGAGTTTTAGCCACGAATTGAGCATGAATATTTGAGTAAATTGTATATTTGAGTTCGTAACACTATGGGTAGAATATATCTTCGAGAAATTTCGGATTCCGGGTATGTGGGCCCGAGGGCATTTTGGTCATTTCACTAATCAGAGTTGGGAAATTATATAATTTGGAATTATTGTGAATATTAGAGTATATTTTCACTGGTTTGTCGTTGTTTGGATAGTTTTGGAGCGTTGTGTGACGTATGGAATCATCAGAAGGGCTTGGAAACCGGTTATGGAATTTCGGGGCGAGGTAAGTTTCCTTTCTAACTTTGTGAGGGGAAATTGTCCCCTAGGTGAACTAATTAAGTATGAGTTACTATCTGCGGAGGCTACGTACGCACGAGGTGACGGGAGTCTGTGCGTAGCTACTATTATGCCATGTCCGAGTAGCCTAAGACCCACTAGCATGCCTTACCTGTTGTACCTGTGATCTTGTCTGTAGTATTAGACTGCTAATATAATCGAAAACGGTAATTGAATGACTAAGGAAGATTAGAGCTTATTTTCTAAATCATCTAAAAAGAGAATTGATTTCCTTCGCGGGCAATTGTATTTCCGGATAAGGTTGTATTATTAAACATTATAAAAACTTGGCAAGTGAATTTCGAAAAAGGGATTTAAATACTATTTTGTTGTTTTTAAAAGAGAAATCTGTCATTTATTTGGTTACTTGTTTTCCCGTCGTATTCGGGTGGACTGTTTATTGTGCATGACTGCATGTGACCGCTTTGCAATTTACATTCCGCGAGCGGAGAGTTATTTCCCCCACTCTCATGGGAGCGGGTCGTACGCCACAACGAGATTGAAAGAAATATTATGGTTCGGGACCCTCGGCAGTGCACAGAGATGATTAATATGATGGATCAGGCCGGTTGTCCTTATCCCGTATGCGCATGCTAAATTGTTAAATATTTTTATCATGATTTTTGAAGTGATAAGATATTTGGGGGAAAATAAATAAGTAATTGTTGATTTATGATATTTGGGGGAAAACAAAGAGGAAATTGTTTATTTAAGATATTTAGGAAAAATATGAGAAAGTGGTATCGGTTTGTTTACTTCCAGTATTTACTTGGATTTCAATGCCTTATATATATGCTGTTTTACTACCTTTACATGTCTATCGTGTTCATCTTATATTGTTAATAAATTTGCTGGTCCTTAGTGAGTGTCTAACTCGACCTCCCGTCACTACCTCTCTGAGGTTAGGCGGGCGACTTACTGAGTACACGTTATTTTGTACTCATGCTACACTTGCTGTGCATTTTATTGCACAGGTACTATCATATCAATGTGGAGGATTCGGAGACTTAGGCGAGTTGCATCATCTGGAGGCGATCCGCAGCTGACAGAGTCTCCCTCGTACTGTATTTATTTTCATTTTGAATTTCCTTGTCCAATTTGTATTTTGGACAGGCTTTGTAATTATTGTATAAATTCTTAGAAATTGCTCATGTACTTGTGACACCGGGTTCTGGGATATGTTGGGATATATTTGCTAAAGGGTAATATTTAAACCATTGTTTTACTTAGAAAAAATTTATTTAGTTAATATGAAATAAAGTGAAAGGAAATATTTTTCATAAATGTTAAAACCGGAAACTATTTCGATTAATTAATGATTGATTTGCCTGACGATGATGTCCGGCGCCATCACGACCTTATGGATTTTGGGTCGTGACATTCTACATGCCATCATAAAATATATGTATGAAACCAGTGTGGATATGCACATAGTGCTCACAACCCTCACATAGTAGTCCACTCCGTACCGTATATGGCTCTCAGGCCCAGGGAAAAGTCCATCCCGGAATGTACATAATCATTGGTGATTGTAGTCCCTCCGTACTGAGGAAAAAGGCCAATCCAGCCCCACGGAGAAACTCCATCTCCGGATTACAACACTAGGACAATATCCATGTGCAGGGACGATCCATACCTCACATAACATCCACTTCGGACACAATCCATGCCCAGAGAAAATCCATCCCTCAACATCAATGCGCTCACTGGGGGTGTAAAGACTCCAGAGGGGCCCTAGTAGCCCAAGAGCTATATCAAGCCAACGAAGGCGTGATTTAATATTTTTGCGGTGTGCAGTTTGATCTCATAACTGTCTCAATAACAGTCTCTCGGCCTCACTCAGTCATTACTCTTCAGTCTCACTCACATGGATCATAGATGCATCCATCAGCCCGAAACAATGATCAGTATGCACATAATTAACAATATTGAGACTGAGATATGAAGTGATATGCTATAACAGGACTGAGTATATGAAATCAAATAATCACAAAATGAGACAGTAATATACGACCACTCGGGTATCAGCATTTTCGGCGTGAAGCCTTAATATATATAACTTATCATGATTTCTACCATCTTCGCATTATTCACATTAATAGAAGCACAAATATCATCAGGGAATAATCACTTAGCGGTGCCATGGGATAAGCCAGGCCACAAATACTCGGTGCACGCCCGCATGCCCGTCACTTGGCATGTGTGTCACCTCAACAATAGTCATAAATCATTTAGCTCGGGGTTTCGAACCCTCAGAACTAAGTTTGGAAACGTTACTTACCTCAAAACCGGCTAAAATACTATTCCGCAGTGCCTTTACCTCTAAATCCGGTCTCTGAGTGATCCAAATCTACCAAGTTCAGATTTTTATCATCAAGTTATGCTTACGGAATGAATTCCAATTGAAAAGTACCAAATTTAGCTCAAAACCCGAAATTAGCCAAAACCCGACCCCCAGGCCCGCGTCTCGGACCCCGAAAAATTTTATACCAAAATGTTCTTCATCATCTCACGAGTCCGTACATATAAAGAACGCTAAAATCGGAGTTTGTTTGACCACTCAAATCGACCCCTAAAGGTCTCAAAATCTTAAGCTCTAACTCCACCTTTTTCTACCGATTTTCATGAATTAAACACTGAGATTATGTTCCTTAATCACCTATAATCGAGTTTTAAGGTCCAAAATACTTACCTCTATGAAGAACACTGATTTTCCCTCTTCAAAATCGCCTCAAGAGCTTCTTCCCGTTCAAAAATGGTGTTAAAACAGATTATGGTCGCGGAAGGGTTTTAATTTAACTGCCCAGGATTTTAATAAAATACCATGTGTGTTCGCACGCAACCAGGCGCGTTCACACAGGGTCTGTCCTCTCACTCCCGGTCCCACATGCTCTCAAACCGGCGAGGGATCCCTACTACCTGCTTAAATGAGGCATCCTACTCTAACTCTCGAGTCCCGCTGAACCGAATATCATGTCTGAATCTCTCAATGACTCTACGGACTCATCTCCTAACTGAAGAAACCAAGGGAGGTGCATATATGTCCAACTCACTTAATCTAACGACATACTCCAATAGTGACATAGCACCCTGACGCAATTGCTCAAACTCCGCGCGCCGTACATACCGAAGGAACTGAGGTGCAACCTTCCTCAAAACATATCCGAAAACTGAATCCATGCTAGTGAAGCTAACTCGTCCAGGTTACCCCAACTCATATGCCGCCACCACTGATCAACCCATTACTTTGAACTTGAGACGTGACAAAACCAATATCGCTCATCTCCACAATACCCGAAGTACGAAAAATATAGTGACACTCTTCCGGGAAACCCTGGGAACCATCCGTCGCCCATCCACTGAAAGATAGGAGGGTGGTACTTCCAGTACCTCTAAATCCTAAGGTGCTTTTCCTCCGATGTTACTTCCCTAACCACGGGCTGAACTGAAACCACATGTCGTGCAGCCATGACAGCTGGAACCTGACCAATATGATCTCGCTGCTCTAGAGTGTAGACGGTGGGAGTCTGAACTCCTCCCCTTATCTGTGAAGCAACTGGTGCACTAGAATCAACCATGCCTGAGTCAACGTACCAATTATACTCAAAACTATGCCCAGGCCTACTGAAGTCCGGGGTAGCAACAGGCAACCCCAGTACCTGTCCCCCAACTAGAACTACTGGCGACTCCTCAACGGCTGCTCTGATAGGCATATTAAGTGCGGCACGTACTCCTCGTTGGCCTCTGTCTCTGATCATTGCGACGTTTGCTTTGGGATAACATCATCAGGGACCGCAGCTCATGTTCTCACTGTCGGTGAGAGAATAGATCGATAATTTCAAAGTTCAAGATCAAGGAATTCGCACGATAGGAATGAAGGAAGTGAAATTGTCCTAATAGTTTCGTAGCCTCTCGAAGATAAGTACAGACGTTTATGTACCGATCCGCAAGACTCTACTAAACTCGCTTATGATTCGTAGCACCTATGAGCCTAGAGCTCTGATACCAACTTGTCACTACCCAATTTTCCCTTCATTGGGTATCGTGATGGCACCTAGTCTTAGGGACTAGGTAAGCCTAACAGTTACTGAATATCAACAATAATAAAAGGAAAACTAACAGTCTCGATATAGAATCTTGAAAGAATTAACATACTTTCCCAAAAATCGGTAATACAAGTCATAAGCTCTACGAATCGTCTACAACTTCTATATACAACTGTTTTGAAATAAATACAACAGTTGAATAGAAACAGAAGGTGACTCTAAAGCCTGTGAACGCCGCAACAGGTTACCTTGAGTCTCCTCGGCAATCATCCGCACAACTACTAACAATCAAAACCTGGATCTGTGCAAACAAAAATGCACAGAAGTGTAGTATGAGCACACCATAGCGGTGCCCAGTAAGTATCAAGACTAACCTCGGTGGAGTAGTGACGAGGACTAGCCAAGACACCACTGGTCTACAAAATAACTGACACAAATATAGAAATAACCGAACACTACATCTATTTACGAATTTAAAAAAAATAAAAACAATGACAATATAATGTGGAAGGAAATTACAGAACTTAACCACGAAACAGCATAAAATTACACACAAAGATGGACAGCAAAACAAGCCAAACCGGAAGAAAACACAATGCAATAGAGAACTCCAATAACTCAACTCTACGTTTGTCTGTTCACATTGAGCCTTAGCCATTAAAATCCATAAACTGGTGGAAGCCTTTAAACAGCAGTTTATATGAAAAACTTTGCAAATATGCTTATTTTAGTATAGAAGGATCTCCTTTGAAAACATAATTTCTCCAAGTGTGTGTATATATATATATATATATATGTATATTTAATAGAGTGAAATACTAAAAACATGGTTTCTTTCAAACTACGGAATTTCCAACTATGTTTTCCCAAATAAATGACCTCCAAATATCATTTTATGCAAGACGAATGCTTTTCAAATATACCTTCGATGTAAAAGTCATTCAAATATAATCATTTCGAAACCATTACTTTTTCAATAATATTTTTCAATAAAATCTCGTAAACATAATTTCCTTAAGATAAATCTATCGGAACCCAGTCCGTAACTCAAAACTTGCAAAACAGTACATGAGGGACACCAAGTCTTGTCAATAAATGCAGTAAGAGATCAGTATGAATATCCAAAATTAAAACAACGGAATATTAACTCTTAATAAAGTGCAGTAAATATAAAACAGGAACAACGAAAATAATAATGCAAAGACAAGTGCACGACATCACCCTTTGTGCTTTTACTCTCATCCACACAATAAATAAATGGAAACAGCACAGCATGTCCCCTCGTGCTAAAATAGCATAAACACGGCACAGAATGTCCCCTAGTGCTAAAATAACATAAACACAGCAAGGAATGTCCCCTCGTGCTAAAATAACATAAACATGGTACGGAATGTCCCCTCGTGTTAAAATAACATAAACACGGCACGGAATGTCCCCTCGTGCTAACATAACATAAACATGGCACGGAATGTCCCCTCGTGCTAACAGAACATAACATGGCACGGAATGACCCCTCGTTCTAACATAACATAACATGGCACGGAATGTCCCCTCGTGCTAACATAACATAAACATCAAATTGGCAAAGCAAATCAACAATAAGAATCATAAATCACAACATCCCGGCAAGGAAATCACCAATACAAACAATATCATTAACAACACAAACAGTAATAAGAACCATACCATCCCGGCAAGGGAAAACAGCTATAACCAATCTCGCCTAAACAATTAACTTTACGGAATAAAACTCAGCTTAAGCAAGGGCCCAGTAATAGGCAACATCAAGGAAACATCAACCACATAAATATTTATCAACTAAACTCAAGTACCACACAAGGGAAAAATCATATAAATCACAATGTAAGACTCACGAGCATGCTTGATACCAACGAAACAGATGTTCTAACTATAGCTAAACAACTATACAGCTAGATAACACTAACATAGTCAATTTGGCAGTTTTAGGAAGCAAATATAGCATGGAGATAAGAGCAGTAAAATATTCAGTTAAGTCAATTAAGATCAAATATCCAACGAAGGAATCCAAAGGCATGTAATTTGAATCGAAGCAGGAAAGGATGAAATTAACAACCGAGGATTCAAATGTATCAATTACAACACATAAACAGGTAACAGAAGAACCTACGAATCCTAAAAGGCCAATCTAATTGCAAATAAGTACTAGTACACACTCGTCACCTCGCATACTCGGACTACAATCAACAAGGAAGACTCAATCCTAAGGGGTAGTTCCCCCACACAAGATTAGGCAAGATACTTACCTCAAAGACGACAACTCGGTACTCCAAAGTGAACTTCTCGGGCGAAAAGACCCCCGGACGGCTAAAAAATCAACTAAAAATTTTTCAAAATACATATAACACGTATAAGGAACTATTCCGAATAATAAAGTTTCAAACTTTACAAAATTATGAAAATCGACCCAAAAGTCGACCCCCGGGTCCGTTGGTCAAAACACGAGGTTCGGACCAAAACCTGATCACCCATTCACCCACGAGCCCGAATATATAATTTGTTTTAAAATCTAATCCCTAAATGAGGTCAAATTCCCAAATAATCAAAAAGCCCTAAGTCTACCTGTATCCCTAATTTTCTACCTTTAATTTCATGTTTTTATGCATAGGCGCTTATGGGTGTTGATAAAAATGGAAGAAAACGAAGTTAGGATTACATACCCAAGAGGTTATGGTGAAGGAGCTCTTCAAAAATCGCCTAAGAGATGTGGAGAAGATGAAGTTTATGAAAAATGGTGGAAATCCCGTAATATCCATTTTGTTTTTAGGCTTAAATAACTGGGCGGATTTTTGGTCTATGCGATCGCATAGTAGATTGGTTTTTAAGCTCCGCGATCGTGAAGGAGCATGTGCGATCGCACAGTTCTACTACCTAGCTATCCTACCCTCCTATGCGATCGCAACTATACCTATGCGATCGCATAGTGCAACGGATTCTCCCCCCACTCACCATGCTATGCGACCACGATTGTGCCTATGAGATCGCATAGTGTTAAACACTGACACCATAAACAGCCTCCAACACCATATTTTTCTATGTTTTTGCACCCCGAAACTCAGCCGAGCCCTCGGGGCTCAAAACCAAATATGCACACAACCTCAAAAAATATCTTAAGGACTTATTCGTGTAATAAAACCACCAAAATAACATAAAAACAACGAAGTAAACCTCCAAATCAATGAAATTTCTTAAAACCTCTTTAAACACCAATTTTGCATTTACGGTCTGAATCACGTCAAACGGATTCCTTTTCTTAACAAACTTTACCGACAATACATATAAATCATATCAGACCTGTACCGGGATCTGGAACCATAATACGGGCCCGATACCTCAAGTTTCACATAGAATTTCATTTTCAAAATCTCTTATATTTTTCAGAAAACAATTTCTTTTAAAAATTCATTTCTCGGACTTGGGACCTCGGAATTCGATTCCGGGCATATGCCCAAGTCCCATATTTTCCTACGGACCCTCCGAGACCGTCAAATCACGGGTCCGGGTCCGTTTATCAAAAATGTTGACCAAAGTCAACTTTATTCAAATTTCAACACAAAAATATCTTTTTTATTAGTTTTTCACATAACGGTTTATCGGCTACACGCCCAGGCTTTCCACGCAAATCAAGGTGAGTTAGAAGGAGTTTTTCACGACCTCAAAACATAGAATTAGCTAGAAATATACGGGATGACCTTTTGGGTCATCACACCAGAATACAACTCTGACAAAATCCATGTCCAGGGACGACCCATCCCTCGTAACATCAGCTTCGGACAAGATCCTTGTCCAGGGAAGATCCATCCCTCACATAACATCAGCTTCGGACAAGATCCATGCCCAGAAAAAATCCGTCCCTCATCATCAAGCGCTCACTGGGGTGTGAAGACTCCGGAGGGGCCCTAGTGGCCCAAGCGCTATATCAAGCCAACGAAGGCATAATTTAAGTATCGATGCGGTGTGCATTCTAATCTCATAACTCTCTCAATAACAGGCTCTTGGCCTCACTCAGTCATTACTCTCCAGTCTCACTCACATGGATCACAGATGCATCCATCAGCCCGAAACAATGATAAGGGCATACAATTAACAATATTGAGACTGAGGTATTAAGTGATATGCTATAACAGGACTGAGTATATGGAATCAAATAAATCAAAAAATGAGACAATAACATACGACCACTCGGGTCTCAGCATCTTCGGCTTGAAGCCTTAATATATATAACTTATCATGATTTCTACCATGTTCGCATTATTCACATTAATAGAAGCACAAATATCATCAGGAAATAATCACTAAGCAGTGCCATGGGATGAACAAGGTCACAAGTCTCACAGTGCACGCCCGCACGCCTGTCACTTGGCATGTGCGTCACCAATTCTAATCACATAACAAATAGTTCGGGGTTTCGAACCCTCAGAACCAAGTTTGGAAACGTTACTTACCTCAAAACCGGCTAAAAACCTAGTGCTCAATGCCTTTTCGCTTAGACTGGACCTCCGAGTGCTCCAAATCTACCAAAAAATCAGATTCATATCATTATAATATGCCAAGGAATGAAACCAATTCGAAAATTACCAAATTAACCCAAAAATCCCGAAATTGGCCAAACCCGACCCCCAGGCCCACATCTCAGAACTAGATGAAATTTATACCACAAGAATCCTCATCCTCCCACGAGTCTATACATACCAAGAACACTGAAATCAGAGTCCAAATGACCCCTCAAATTCCCATTTTAAGGTTTCTTAATCACAAGCCCTAATTACCCATTTTTAGCACTGATTTTCCCCAATGTTCACCACTAATCCGACCTTTAATCACATATAAACGAGTTTTAAGTCCAAAATCCTTACCTCAACGAAGAACTATCGATTTCCCTCTCCAAAAACCCTTCGAAAGCTTCAAACCCGAATAAGAATGGTGAAAGAATGACCAAAATTAGCTAAGGGCCCTTTTTATATATTTTACCCAGGGGTTCTGCACCTGCGTCCCAAATCTCGCACCTGCAGTCCCAGGTGCGCACCTGCAAGAATCACTAAAATGCAAAGAATTCGCACATGGGATCGAAATACCGCACCTGCGACTCCGCAAGTGCGGCCCCAGCTCCGCATCTGCAGTCTTTCACCCGTCCACAAAAATCCGCACCTGCGACCTTTCGTTCGCTCCTGCGGGCTCTCACCTATGATCCCCTATCCGCAGGTGCAGAAACATCAGAATACTTCACACCAGCAACCTTTTCACTCTTCAAAACCCCCCGATGGCCATCTGAAATCACCACGAGCCCCTCGGGACCCCAACCAAAAAAACCAACAAATCATCAGTGATCACCCGGACTTAGTCGCACCCTCAGAACACCCAAAATAACATCAAAACACTAAATTCACCTCAGATTCAAACCTATGAACTTAGAAATTTCCAAGTTTTGCCAAAGATGCCGAAACCATCCAAAACACATCTGATTGACCTGAAAATTTGCACACATATCCAAAATGACATTGCGAACCTGCTCCAACTTCCGGAATTCCATTCTGACCCCGATAGACTATTTTCCACTGCCGACCAGAAATTGCCAAAAACTAACTCTCGTCAATTCAAGCCTAATTCTACATCGGACCTCAAAACTACACTCCGAACACACTCCTAAGTCCTAGATCACCTAACGAAGCTATCCGAGCTATAAAATCCACATTCCGAGGTTGTTTACCTATAAGCCAACTCCCAGTTGACTTTTCCAACTATAAAGCCAATCCAAGAGACCAAGTGTCTCATTTCTCACTACGACCGACCGGGTCGTTATAGTTGTATTGATACTGCACTCTGAACTTCTTGTGCAGATCCAGGTACTGACCAGTGTTAAGTTCGAGACATAGTTGTGCATGTTCACGGAGACAAGAGGTAGATCTGCTGGCGTTCGTGGACTCCTGGAGTCTTCTCTACACTGTTTAGTTGTTGTTTTATTTCATTCAAAAACAGATACATAATTCTTTCAGCCAAATACTTGTAGCATTCATTAGTAGTTTGTGAATTGTGACACCAGACCCTGGGTAGATATATAGTTGGTAATATTTCGTGGTTCGTTTCATTTTATCTGATATTATTCATGAAGTCATTTATTGGAAAGCATTAGATTTATATGTTTTATTTTTTTGATTTTCTATTGTGTCAAGTAAACTTTTAAAGGAAATGGTTAGTAAATTTCTAACATCGTCTTTCCTAGCAAGTATTACGCTAGGCGCCATCACGATCCCGTGGGTTGGGAATTTGGGTCGTGACAGATTTCAAACTAAATATTTTCATATTCAAAAGTAATTTAAAAAAAATAGCTTGTTAAACCTTAAAAGTTAATTTAAGTAATGAGATTTGTTCCTACTGTACTAGGAGGCTATATCTTATATACTTAATTTGATGTGATAATTTAATCTATATGGTTTGAACTCTATTCTTCCTTGATAAATTTTCAACCATCAATAGATTGTCTTAAACATTATTTGCTATAATTTTTTATATTGTTTCACTATGAAAATTAACACATAATAATTCCATAAAAAATAAAATATTTCTCTCATCTCCTTAAATTGAGGAAAACATAAAAATCTATATATTTGATATAGAATTCTATCAAATGTTTATTATTTTATCATCAGTTAACATAAATTTAAACGAGCAATAATAAAACATAATTTGAACTACTATATTGAATTAACACAATTTATATCATGTTCATATTTGTTTTAGTGCCTATTATTCTCTTTGTTTGAAGTAGTAAATTGGTTCATTAAGAATGCAAAATTAAGAATTTCTCTTAATTTTGATGTATACAAGATATAAGATCATAATTTTTTTTCATCTTTTATCGTTTGTAAATAATGATGTTGTTCGTTTAAACTTTCATCAAGTGGTTGATTGTTCCCAGTGTTGAAATACTTGTGAGACCAATTTGGATGTATTCCAGATTAGTTTACAAACAGATTGATATGCTTTTTATTCTAGAAAATTATTAATATAGGTGACACTTGTAGCTTTTTAACGTATCCTCTTGTAAAATATTCGATTATAGTGGGGAAATAATACCATGTCAAAATATATATGTTACCCCTGAACTATGGACCAAATCCCTATTACACACTTTCTGACCACGAAAATTATCTGACACGCTCAATCTTTCCAAAGTGTGTCTAATACACACCTATTTTGCTACGTGGCTCGTGCATGCTTAACAAGAAAAAATGAGCGCGTAAAACTTGTAAATATTTTTTCGAAATCCATATTTTAGTGCCACGTGTCAAAATAATAGTAATATTTTCCTTATTTCCAATTTTATCAAATTAAAAAAGCTTTTAAGCATCCCTTTTATCTCGATCTTCCCCAAACTACTAGGAACACCCCCCCCCCACCCCTCCTCTCTGGTCTTCCCCAAACTCCCTTCTTGTTTCGTAATTTCTCTGCCATTTACAAAATTTACCAAAACTCATGATGAAGAATTTAATGAAGGTACGGTAAATTTTTCTTAAAATTGCCTTCTAAACTTCTCGTGCTTCATTTTCTATCAGTAAAACCCACCTAAAAATCTAATCTTTACATAAATAATATTTTGTATTTCATAAGAATTGACTATAATGATAAAATCACCAACTCAGTTTCTGTCATATAAGGGAAGATTTGAGATTTTATTCACATTGAATGTCACGCCCCAAAATCCATAAGGTCATGATGGCGCCGGACATCATTGTCAGGCAAGCCAATCATTAATTAATTGAAATAATTTCCGGTATTAACATTTTAAAAAGACATTTCCTTTCACTTTATTATGTAATAACTAAATAAAATTTGTTACGTAAAATAATGGTTTGAATATTACACTTTAGCAAATACATCCCAACACATCCCAGAACCCGGTGTCACAAGTACATGAGCAATTTCTAAGAATTTATACAACCATTACAAATCTTGTCCAAAATACAAGTTGGACGAGGAAATTAAAATGAAAATAAATACAGTAGGAGGGAGACTCTATCAGCTGCGGATCGCCTCCGGATGATGCAACTCACCTAAGTCTCCGAATCTTTCACATTGCTATGAAAGTACCTGTGCAATAAAATGCACAGCAAGTGCAGCATGAGTACAAAAAGACCGTGTACTCAGTAAGTCGCCTGCCTAACCTCAGGGAGGTAGTGAGGAGAGGTCGAATTAGACACTCACTAGGGTCCAACAATTTATTTAACAGCATAAGACGAACACGATAGGTATGTAAAGGTAGTAAAGCGGCATATATATAAGGCACTGAAATCCAAGTAAATACTGGAAGTAAACAAACAGTTACCACTTTCTCATTAATTTCCCAAATATCTTGAATAAACAATTTCCTCTTTGTTTTCCCCCAAATATCATAAATCAACAATTACTTCTTTATTTTCCCCCAAATATCTTATCACTTCAAAAATCATTAAAAATATTTAACAATTTAGCATGCGCATACGGGGTAAGGACAACCGGCCTGAGCTGTCATAATAATCAACTAGGTGCACTCCTGAGGATCGAACGGCATGTACCAAAAGTGCACCTCTCAATAAAATACTCATGTCTATGCATTGCCGAGGATCGAACGGCCCGTACCAAAAGTGCATCTCTCAATATAATAATCATCTTTGTGCTCTGCTGAGGATCGATCGGCCCGTCCCATAAGTGCACCTCCCAATATAATAATCATGTCTATGCACAGCCGAGGATCGGACGGCCCGTACCAAAAGTGCATTTTAAATCCGTCGTGGTGTACAGCCCGCTCCCATGAGATTGGGGGAAATAACACTCCGCTCGCGGAATGTAAATTGCAATGCGGTCACATGCAGTCAGGCACAGTCAACAGTCCACCCCGAATACGTCGGAAAAATAAATACTCAAGTAAATGACAGAATTCTCTTTTAAAAACCATAAAATAGTGTTTAAATCCTTACCGAAATTCACTTGCCAAATTTTTATAATGTTTAATAATACAACCTTATCCGGAAATACAATTGCCCGCGAAGGAAATCAATTCTCTTTTTAGATGATTTAGAAAATAAACTCAAATCTTCCTTAGTCATTCAATTACAATTTCGATTATATTAGCAGTCTAATATTACAGACAAGATCACAGGTACAACAGGTAAGGCATGCTAGTGGGTCCTAGTCTACCCGGACATGGCATAATAGTAGCTACACACGAACTCCCGTCACCTCGTGCATACATAGCCCCCGCAGATTGTAACACATACTTAATTAGTTTACCTAGGGGGACAGTTCCCCCTCATAAAGTTAGAAAGGAGACTTACCCCGCTCCAAAATTCTATAACCGGCCTGCAAGCCCTTTCGGTGACTCAAATCGTCGCACCACGCTCCGAAACTATCCAAACAACGACAACAAAACCCCGCTCGGTGAAATGACCAAAATTCCCTCGGGCCCACGTGCCCGGAATCCAAAAATTTTCGAAGATACATTCTACCCATAGCTTTACTAGTTCAATTATACAATTCACTCAAATGTTCATGCTCAATTCGTGGCTAAATTCCAATTTACCAAATTTCTAGGTTTCCTTCAACATTCCCAAATTTCCCTCAATTTCCCATACCAAATCTATGTAATAATCTTGTATTTAATTCAAAAACGTGAAGAAATTACTTACCTTGCGATCCTTGATGAAATCCTCTCCTTGAAGCTCCTCAAAATCGCCCATAGCATATGAAAATAGATGGAGAAATGTCCAAATTCTCGCTTAAAAACAATCCGCCAAGGCCTATTTCCGCACATGCGGTCCCATTGTCGCACTTGCGCTTCTGCAGCTGCGCCCAAATCTCCCGCACCTGCGGCCTCCTTTGCTCCAGCCCAATTTCTCACATGCAGCGCCCTTAGCCGCACCTGCGGCCAAAGCCTCGCAGGTGCGGTCACACCAGATGACACCAAGCTTCAGCTTTCTTCACCTTCAAATATTGATCCGTTAACCACCCGGAATCCACCCTAGGCCCCCGGGACCCCGGTCCAATTATACCAACTTGTTCCAAAACATAATGCGGACTTGATCGAGGCCTCAAATCACGTCACAACATCGAAACCATGAATCGCACTCAAATCCCAACTTTATGAACTTAGAAATTGCCAACTTCTACATCCGATGTCGAAACCTATCAAATCACGTCCGATTGACCTCAAATTTTGCACACAAGTCATATTTGACATTGCGGACCTGCTCCAACTTCCGGAATCGCATTCCGACCCTGATATCAAGATTTCCACTTCCGGTTGGATTCTTCAAAACCCTTCAAATTTCTATTTTTAGCTAAATAACTTCGAAATGACCTACGGACATCCGAATTCACTTCTGATTGCGCTCCCAACTCCAGAATCACCATAAGAACCTATTCCCAGACTCGGAATCGCAAACGGACATCAACATCACTGAAACGTGCTTCAAGCCAAACTTAGGAAATTTCTTCAACAATGCTGACTTCCACAATATGCATTGAAACGCTCCCGGGCTATCCAAAACCGTACCCTGACATACGCCCAAGTCTGAAATCATCATACAAACCTGCAGGAACCCTCAAATTCTTATTCTGAGGTCGGTTACTAAAAATTCCAATCTTAGTCCATTTGTCCAACTTAAGGCTTCTGAAATGAGAATTTTCTTTCCAATACAACTCTAAATTTTCCGAAATTCAATTCCGACCACACCTACAAGTCATAATACCTGAAATGGAGCTGCTCACGACTTCAAACCGCTGGACGACGCGCTAGATCTCAAAACGACCGATCGGGTCGTTATATTCTCCCCCATTTAAACCGACGTTCGTCCTCGAACATGCCAAGAACTGCTCTGGAGTTATCTGAAATCACTGTTTAACACCTCGAGCACCTGCTCGTTCTACCACAACCCAGCTGAGTACATTAGCTTAATCAAATCTGAATATTCTTCTTTTATCCATATAATAAGCTCAGAACCTAGTTCCAACACTTGAAATTTTCTACCAGGCCTAGTTCCAATACACGAACATCGTATCAACAACCACACGACATACCAGAACATGACTGCATACCTTTGCCGAATCAGCACCATGCACCGCATAACTCATCATCTGACCACAATGACACTCCCTGAACTTTAATAGCTAAAATTTCACGAATATGGTGCTCCCGATGCATCTCATAACAAATACACATACATCCTGCTATAATGCTGATGATACCACCACGACGGAGGAAATGTGCAGAAATTCATACCCAACTGCAGAGTTAACATATCCTTGAATACCTCAACTTGACTAGAATCATCATTTCATTATGAACCTGAATAATGGTATTCGGTCTTTAATATATACTTCACATAACCTTATCGCACTGATCCCTGATCCAATAATCTCGTCTCACCCAGTATGAACTGCTCAGACAAAACCATGACCAACAGCCTCACATGATACCACATCGCGCAAATAGGCCATAACTCGAACATGATAGGTAAGAAATGACTCAGGAAGGGACTATTCAACTCACGCAACTAATATGAACTTTTCTCAGAAAATAGGAAATAAAATATAAGAAAAATAAATACATATTAACCCTTCTCATCATCACATTATTGCGGCGTGCAACCCGATCCAAATAACATACCCGTGGCGACGTGCCACCCGATCCCATTATAAAACTCACGTAAGGAAATATATACGGATCTGAATAGCTCACTATTACACATTATCGATTATCGGTCACAAGCACGCTAAGTGCATAATACCGTCCTGCGGAGACTCAAGCATAACTGAGGTGCGATATATATATATATATATATATATATATATATATATATATATACACACACATACACACACACACTTTGGATCTCAAGAGCTATCTTGCTCACATAACATCATCACTACGCGGAGATCTCAACTCATAAGAAATTATCAAGCCGTTTCACAACTCACACGGCACAGTCATATGATCACCTGAATTTGACAAAGACGGAGCAAAATCTGTTGTTCTAATACCTCTCCATGAAAAGCGCTCTACTGAAATACACATGCCTGGCTCATACGGAGCCCATAATCATATTTAAATCCATCCACAAACATTGAGTCCACCTTGATCGCACCAAACTAAGCTAATAGCTCTACCTGGGTCCACATTAAACCACTTTCTCTCATAATACGCGAGAACAACCATCATATCCAGGAAAAATAACCCACAATCCACAACCAAATTAACTGAACGCCCCTCAGGCATAACTTCTCAAATAAACAACATTGCATTTCTTTATACTCAGTTCAAATCTTCAATCCATCAAGTGACTACATGTCATGCTTACACAATATTTTCACGGTCATGCTTCCACGACCTTCCACACAAGGCAACAAGACACATCAAGAACCCATGACCAGGGTACAAAGCCTCTTCCACCGAATATCAATCTCAAGTGACACTAAAGATAACACCAGCTTTCTCTGAACTTCCAAATCACTCCTTCTTGCTCTTTTGAGCTTATGACATCCTTATCAACACCGAATTGCAATCTCGATTCTCACTCCCAGTTACATACTGCTTACCACACCTAACATGACAATATGAGGTAGCCCAAGAATTCCATCACAACTTCAGAACCACCAATAGGGTGAACGCTTCATCATATAGAAACCTTTTACGTAACTCAATTCAGGAGTACCATTTCAACACACGAGTGAATTCCCACAATCACCCAACATGCAAATCCTTAAGTAGTAGTCTATACCACCATAACCCTTTCGGGGTCTGCCTACACCTGACAGGCCATAGCACTCAAATGCTCCCACACGAAATCCATTACGATGACCGACAAGTCTCGCACACACCGGAACAAACCACCTGCATAACTTAATCATATCAAATGAACCGATCACCACCGTAAATGTGCCATTTCAACCATGGCTAATCAATCTATTTGCTTTTAATCATCTTCATTTGACTCAGGAATAATAGCATCTTCCTTCAACTCATAGCAAACTCAACCCTCACTCATCTCGAATGACCTTGATTCACGAGGCCATGCTTCCTAAATCCCGCAACCCGTCTCATACCTTCCTAATAATCTTTCTACAATCCGGAGTTCATTTCTCTCACTCCTCCAATACTATCTTGCATGCTGAAACATATCATAGAGTATTCCAACCATCTTCTTTTTTCTCAGAAATTACTCTGCAAAAGCTCGATTCCCGATCACACCGCTTCCTGAAACCCTTAAACGCCGCATTCTTATCTTTTGAACTCACTAGCACCGCTATTGAGAGTCACCCACTCTGGGTGGCCCCGCGTACAATCAACTCCTAGGCTCTTCTGGCACATGAACTCCCTTTCCCTTGAAGTACGTGACTGAATCACTATCCTTACAACTCGCCCATGCCTTAGCATAAATTCTGAATCTTCCAAAGCCTAACCCTGATCCGACAAGGCCAACTTTTTCACACATTCCTCAAATTCCACGCACAATCACCATTTTACTCCTTTCCCTTAGCTGAAATAACATGCCAACACGCCGACAATCCGCAACCCTATGAGAAGACAACCCTACAACCTAACTGCAGATGGTGGGAATCCCCCACTTAGCCCGAAGCTACTCCTTGCACCACTCTAGACCTTGCCGAGATCCTTTCTCCTTTGATAACACGATCTTGATCGACCAATCCGTCCAATTCTTCCAAATTCTCTTGCTAGCACTCCCTAAATACTCAAACTCTCTAGCATCATTCACACATTCTGCCTCCTACCGAATGGCCACTAGAACCCCTCACCGATACCTACCAACCATGTCACCGCTAACCAATTCACAGGAGATAACCCATCTGTGGAAATCACCCGCGGACACCCTCCAACGATGCTAAAATGCATGCTCTATGCGACTTCAATACCCCATCCTACGCCCTACTTTGTTTACCAACTTTACTAGTCCGTCCGCTCCTCATGGACATCCATTAAATGCGCGACAATATCTTCAAATTCCAAGCTATGCTGCCGCTCCCCCACTTTGCGACTGCTCGACTTTCGCTTCTTACATCTGGCCTCCTATAAATGGAACCACCGCGTAGCCTCACTTCAGGATCAATCTCTTCTAACCTCATTCTTCAATACTTCTTCTCAATACTCTGACCCCACGCAACCGAAGAAACCATAGCACCGACAAACTTAACATATTCCATTCGATCAATGACGACGACTTCGCGTCACATGTGCATGTCCCACCTCACTTGAAGACACCCAGTCTTACTACTTTATCAACCCCAACCGGACCATTCATAATCCAAATGCCTTCCCCCTGCCAGAAATAAAATACCGAAATCTCGAAATCACACTCTTAGAAGACCTCCCCTCAAACTATTCATCACCCCCAACATATGGGTAAGCATTCTATCATCATATCGACATCGCACGATAACCAATCGCAAGCATCATCACTACCTGAGCATAGCCTTAAGGCTCCCAGAAACACAACTACTGAGCTGAAACAACATATTATTCTTCTGCAGGGCCATAACAACAGCCCCCAACATATTACACATGGAAACATCTCGGATTACATCTGTAGCACCATTTAATTCCTCAAATTCCTGATTCATAGCAAGCACTTCGCGACGCGTAATATTGAGTAGGAATGAACATCGGCATAAGCCTCAAAGGAATCAAATCGCACGATGAGGAATCAAGAAGGGAATTACTCCTAACAGCCACGTAGCCTCTCAAAGATAAGTACAGACGTCTCCGTACCGATCCACAAGACTCTACTAGAATTTCTCATGACTCGTGAGACCTACGGGATCCTAGCGCTCTGATATCATGTTGTCACGCCCCAAAATCCATAAGGTCGTGATGGCGCCGGACAACATTGTCAGGCAAGCCAATCATTAATTAATTAAAATAATTTTTGGTTTTAACATTTTTTAAAAAAAATCCTTTCACTTTATTATGTAATAACTAAATAAAATCTGTTACGTAAAATAATGGTTTGAATATTACACTTTAGCAAATACATCCCAACACATCCCAGAACCCGGTGTCACAAGTTCATGAGCAATTTCTAAGAATTTATACAATCATTACAAAGCTTGTCCGAAATACAAGTTGGACGAGGAATTTAAAATGAAAATAAATACAGTACGAGGGAGACTCTGTCAACTGAGGATCGCCTCCGGATGATGCAGCTCGCCTAAGTCTCCAAATCCAAGACATTGCTATGAAAGTACCTGTGCAATAAAATGCAAAGCAAGTGCAGCATGAGTACAAAAACAATCTGTACTCAGTAAGTCACCCTCCTAACCTCAGAGAAGTAGTGACGAGAGGTCGAATTAGACACTCACTAGGGTCCAACAATTTATTTAACAGCATAAGACGAACACGATAGGCATGTAAAGGTAGTAAAGCGGCATATATATAAGGTACTGAAATCCAAGTAAATACTGGAAGTAAACAAATAGTTACCACTTTCTCATTAATTTCCCAAATATCTTGAATAAACAATTTCCTAGTTGTTTTGCCCCAAATATCATAAATCAACAATTACTTCTTTATTTTCCCCCAAATATCTTATCACTTCAAAAATCATTAAAAACATTTAACAATTTAGCATGCGCATATGGGGTAAGGACAACCAGCTTGAGCCGTCTAATAATCAACTTTGTGCACTGCCGAGGATCGAACGGCCTGTACCAAAAGTGCATCTCTCAAAATAATACTCATGTATATGCACTTCCGAGGATCGAACGGCCCGTACCAAAAGTGCATCTCTCAATATAATAATCATATTTGTGCACTGCCGAGGATCGAACGGCCCGTCCCATAAGTGCATCTCCCAATATAATAATCATGTCTATGCACTGCCAAGGATCGAACAGCCCATACCAAAAGTGCATTTTAAATCCGCTGTGGCATACGGCCCGCTCCCATGAGAGTGGGGGAAATAAAACTCCGCTCGCGAAATATAAATTGCGAAGCGGTCACATGTAGTCAGGCACAATCAACAGTCCACCCCGAATACGTAGGGAAAACAAATACTCAAGTAAATGACAGAATTCTCTTTTAAAAACCATAAAATAGTGTTTAAATCCTTTCTGAAATTCACTTGCCAATTTTTTATAATGTTTAATAATACAACCTTATCCAGAAATACAATTGCCCGCGAAGAAAATCAATTCTATTTTTAGATGATTTAGAAAATAAATTCAAAACCTTCCTTAGTCATTCAATTACAATTTCGATTATATTAGCAGTCTAATATTACAGACAAGATCACAGGTACAACAGGTAAGGCATGTTAGTGGGTCCTAGGCTACCCAGACATGGCATAATAGTATCTACGCACGGACTCCCGTCACCTCGTGCGTACGAGCCCCTGCAGATAGTTACACATACTTAATTAGTTCACCTAGGGGGACAATTCCCCCTCACAAAGTTAGAAAGGAGACTTACCTCGCTCCAAAATTCCATAATCGGCCTGCAAGCCCTTCCGGTGACTCAAATCGTCACACCATGCTCCGAAACTATCCAAACAACGACAACCCAATGAAAATATACTCTAATATTTGCAGCAATTCCAAATTATATAACTTACCAACCCCGCTCGATGAAATGACCAAAATGCCCTCGGGCCCACGTGCCCAAAATCCGAAATATCTCGAAGATACATTCTTCCCATAACTTTACTAGTTCAATTATATAAGTTACTCAAATGTTCATGCTCAATTTGTGGCTAAATTCTAATTTACCAAATTTCTAGGTTTCCTTCAACATTCCCAAATTTCCCTCAATTCCCCATACCAAATCTATGTAATAATCTTGTATTTAATTCAAAAACGTGAAGAAATTACTTACCTTGCGATCCTTGAAGAAATCCTCTCCTTGAAGCTCCTCAAAATCGCCCATAGCATATGAAAATAGATGGAGAAATGTCCAAATTCTTGCTTAAAAACAATCTGCCCGGACCTATTTCCGCACATGCGGTCCCTTTATCGCACATGCGCTTCCGTAGGTGCGCCCAAATCTCCCGCACCTGAGGTCTCCTTGGTTCCAGCCAAATTTCGCACCTACAGCGCCCTTAGCCGTACCTGTGGCCAAAGCCTCGCAAGTGCGGTCACACCAGATGACAGCAACCTTCAGCTTTCTTCAACTTCAAATATTGATCCGGTAACCACCCGGAATCCACCCGAGGACCCCGAGACCCCGTCCAACTATACCAACATGTTCCAAAACATAATTTGGACTTGATCGAGGCCTCAAATCATGTCACAACATCGAAACCACGAATCGCACTCAAATCCCAACTTTATGAACTTAGAAATTGCCAACTTCTACATTCGATGCCGAAACCTATCAAATTACGTCCGATTGACCTCAAAGTTAGCACACAAGTCATATTCGACATTTCGGACCTTCTCCAACTTCCGGAATTGCATTCCGACCCCGATATCAAAATTTCCACTTCCGGACGGATTCTTCAAATCCCTTAAAATTTCTATCTTTAGCCAAATTACTTCGAAATGACCTCCGGACATCCGAATTCACTTTCGATCGCGCTCCCAACTCCAGAATCACCATACGAAGCTATTCCCAGACTCGGAATCTCAAACGGACATCAACATCACTGAAACACGCTTCAAGCCAAACTTAGGAAATTTCTTCAAAAATGCTGACTTCCACAATATGCATCGAAACGCTCTGGGGTTATCCAAAACCCGACCCGAACATACGCCCAAGTCCGAAATCATCATATTAACCTGTAGGAACCCTCAAATCCTGATTCTGAGGTCGTTTACTCAAAGTTCCAATCTTAGTCCATTTGTCCAACTTAAGGCTTCTGAAATGAGAATTTTCTTTTCAATCCAACTCTAAACTTCCGAAATTCAATTCCGACCACACTTACAAGTCATAATACCAGAAATGAAGTTGCTCACGACTTCAAACCACTGAACGACGCGCTAGATCTTAAAATGACCGGTCATGCCGTTACACTGAAGTTATTTAATTCATGAAAACAAGATTTGTTAAATTCATGAAAATGAAAAATTGGCTTTGATTTGCCTTGCTTAATTGTGATATGAGATCTGAAAATGGAGGAGGAAAATAGGGAACAGAGGAATTATAATTTTAGTTTCATCTCTTTCAATCTTGGCTTTGGGGTTTGTTATAAAATTGAATCTGCGTGAAGATTAAGAAGCAATGGCAATGGTTTTTTCCGGTGGTGTCAACGATGGCGGAAGGCAAAGAAGATGGAAATGTTAGAGGATTTTTTAAATTGGGGGTATAAGAGTAATTTTAAATATTCTCTCTTAAAAAATAATAATGACACGTGTCATAGTCTTATTGGTGCATGACGTTCCATAATTTTTTTAAAAGTGGTGAAAACAAAGAGGTGTGTATTAGACACACGCTAAAAAGGTTGAGTGCGTAAGATAATTTCGTGCTCAGAAAGTGTGTAACAGGATTTGATGCACAATTCAGAGAGTAACTTATGTATTTTTTCTAATACCACTGATATCAAAATTTCCATTTGATGTTTGTGTTTGACATCGACTGGAGGTTAAAATGAGTATTATAGCACGAAATCTTTTTTATGTTAATTGGAGCAACTTAATAAGTAATAATTTATAGTTAAATTTTATGTAAGTTATTAAAACAAATTAATTGTAAACTGTGATCTCCAATATCATTCCCTATCCATGACTAACTGGATATAATAATGATTATTTATTTATCAAAAAATTAACTAAACACAAATAAACAATAATTTTAATAAAATTACAATATTGGGCCCGTATACAGGCCTTTCCTCATTTAGTCTATTATATAGAAATGAAAAGATGGTCAGCCAAGGGCATATATGTCATTTTAACAAACTCCTATATTGTTTGCATTTTCTAAATATTGTGTTTCTTAACAGATAATGTTTGATACAAATGGACCCCACATTCCCCTAACCACAGCTCTCATTTTTGCATAAAGTACTGTGAACCTTTTTTCTTAACTGCATTGTATGTCTCTGCAATTAGACTGTTTTGCAGGAAATACTGTGAACCTTTTTCCTTATTTGATAAAATTATTAAATTTGCTTTAGTCAAATAGAAGTTTTTATAGAACTAGGAAAATTAATTTTTAAATAATAAGGCAACAAAAAGAAGTATTGATAGATATTTATAAGATTTTCATATTTACTCATACTATTTTACAACAGTTTAAAAATGAAAATTAAATGGTTCATTTATCCACACTATTTGAAAGCGATTTCAAACTAAAAAGTTTTAAATTCAAAAGTAATTTTAAAAAGTATAGTTTGTTAAACCTCAAAAGTTAATTTAAGTAATGAGATTTGTACTGGGAGGCTATCTCTTATTTACTTAATTGATGTAAAAATATAAACTATACAGTTTGAACTAGTTTTCAGTTATCAATAAATTATCTTAAATTGTCACGACCCCAAATCACAACTAGCTGTGATGGCGCTTATCGTGGAACTAGGCTAGCCAACTATTTCAGACTATCAATATATTTCATAATTTCCCAAAGTTAGTAGATTTAAAAATAGCGGAATGAGATGAACAAATTATACACCTTCCCAAAACCTGGAGTCAACTGTCATGAGCATCTAAGAAGTGACACAGTCTAATACAAATCCTCTACTACAACAAGTTTGAGAAGTAAAGTACAAATATAGAATAGGAAGGAGAAAGAGTAGTGTTGCGGACGCCGAGAAGCTACCTCACAATCTCCGAATAATGCTCCAAATGGGGTAGCTCAACTATCGCTCTGCCCCGGTACCAGAATCTGCACACAAGGTGCAGGGAGTAACGTGAGTACGCCAACTCGGTAAGTAACCAAAGTATCTAAAAACATGAGTGTAGTGACGAGCATTTACAAATCATGAAAAATCTGTATAATAAGTGACTGTGAAAATAAGTAAATCAAGTCAGGAATTTACATTTTCGAGTATTTCATAAAACTCCAGTTCCCATTTAAAAATCTCGTATAAAAACATTTATCATCAGAGGCTCAGTCTAAAGAAGAGTGAAAAACAGTAGTTTCATAAAATATATAAGCCCCCCGGGCACAGTATCACTCACAATAAAACCTCGCGGGCAAGCCTCTCAGTCACTTGTGACTCTACTCTCATAAGTCAATGCTCACACTCCACACTCTCACCCATCAGGTACCATATAACAACTGATGCGGCGTACAGCTCACTCCCATACGTATATATATACGTATATATACGTATATATATATATATATATATATATATATTGATGTGGCGTGCAGCCCGATCCATATATAATGTATATTGCTGCGGCGTGCAGCCCGACCCATATAACATACGCTGCGGTGTGCAGTCCGATCCATATAATAGTTGATTGCGCTCACTGGGGGTGTACAGACTCCTGGAGGGGCTGCTTCAACCCAAGCGCTATATTGTTGTGGTGTGCATCCCGATCCAATATATATATTGTTGCGGCATGCAGTCCGATCCATATATATAATATATATGGATGCGGGATGCAACCCGATCCATATATATAATATATATTGTTGCGGCGTGCAGCCCGATCCGCATATATATATATACACATATATATTACTCACTGGTGAAGACCCAAATAGTGGATTAATAATACTACAGAGAGATGCTTTAATAAAACTAGAACAATTAAGTATAAGTAGTTGGTTTCAGATTAAAAACTTTTTAAACGACTTTTTCTACTATTGTACTATTAGCGGAAACACTTTTGACCAAGATCTAGGTAAAAAGCTCTTTAATAAATTACCAGGAGCCTTAGGAAGAGAAATAGAAGAAAGATGGTACAAAAGAGAAGGAGTAATACAAAACCCTAATGCAAAATGGCAATAGGACATAGAATACAACATGTAATGACTATATAAAAAATTCCTCCATTATTTGTCATGTCTACCTCTATTAATCCTATTATATATTTCTTTAATTCCGACCATCTATCATCATATACTACTACTAGGACTTTTGTTCCTAGATTCTTTCTAGTTAATCCTTTAAGTCCTATAATTATTAGTCTCATATGCATTAAATTCTTTTTAAACCTTTTTACTTCTTTCATTGATTCTGGATTAATTAGGCTTAAAGTTGTAAAATTATCTCCTATAGCTGATATATGTTCCTCTCTATAGTGTCTGTATAACTGAGTTGTATTACTAAGCCATCTAGTTTTGTATAAGATTCTTGGGTCTAAGAGTCTTAGCTGATTTTGTTGGAAAATTTCTATATTCCTATCTACATCTATTATTTCATCTAACTATTGATTATCTTCTTCTTTTCGTCTGCTTAGTATTCTTGATAATACATTATTACTTAGTCTATTTTCTGAGCAGCTTGGTCTTGATCTAGCTGAAAGAAAGTCCATTTTTTCTGCTTTTTACTTATTCTTTCTTTTTGTGGCGTTATTTTTATTTTTTCTAATTTACTTATCAAGTTTTCTATTTCGTAATTATTACTAGATTTCTTTACTTCTTTTTCTTTTAGCAACCTATCTAATTTATTATCTACTTCTATTAACAATGCTACTATAACGTTATTTTGTTTAATTATTACCTGGTCTGACTTAGATCCTGGTATAAAATCTTTAAAATCATGTGGAAAATGTATAGTTTTTTCCAATAGTTGTAAGTCTTCTTTATGTATATCTGCTATTTTCATGAAAGAGAAATTATTTTTAGCTCCTCCAATTTTCTTTTTACGTCTTCTATTTCACTAAATAATAATTTTAAAATTTTATTTTCTTTTTCTTGTTTATCAGCCCTTTTGTCTGAAGAAAATATTCTTTTTCTATTTCTTTTTCTTGTGTCTTTAAAAAATCCAAATTTTCTTCTAATTTTATAAAAACTTTCTTTTGTTTTTTTATTAATAAACGTATCTCTTCTAAAACTTGTCTATTATGTTTATTATCTTGTTGAAACATTTCACTTAGATTTATTATTAAATTTACTAAAGTATTGTATTGCTTGTCTTCTGTATGTAGAATATGTTCTCCGTTACTGAAATTACACTTTATAATAGTCTGATCTTTTAAAATTCTATATTTCTTTTCAAAGGGTATTTTTAAATCTAAATATTCTAAGTGATTTAAATTATCTATTTTTATTAGCCTAATGGTATCCAAATTTTCTTATTCTTCAAAGATTTTATTCTTTGGTTTTCAAATATATTTCACCTTCTATATATTGTAACTCCCACTCTAAAACAGATATTGTTTCTTTACTAATACTACGTTTTATTATATAACTAGGTTCTGTATTAATTATTAAATTCGATTCTTGTATCTGTTCAGCTAATTCCAAAGTTGTTGTTAAGAGATTTCTGACTTTTTTTAAAATTTTCTTTAATTCTATTTTCTTTGTAAGATTCCACTAAAGATCCAATAATTAAAGGCTATTTGTTTAGTTAAAGGATGTTGTCTCATAAAGATTATTTATCCTAATGGGATATGCTTTATCTCGTTTCTGATTTTCCTAAGATAATCTTTTTCTCGTTCTAGTTCTATGGTTAATGTTTCTATTTCTGAAATAATACGATTTTTAAGTTTTGGGTTGTTTAATTTGCCTGCTTCTGGTCTTTCGTAAAGAGCTAATTGTATTTCTAACCGATCTATATAGTCTGTATAATTGCTAATATTCTCTAAGATAATATATATCAGTTTATAGTGGCAACTTATAAATCTAGTGAAACTATGTTGTTTCATAAGATTGTGGCCCAAAAATCTTCTAGTCTTATCCTAAAGGTGTATTATATCTAAAAGTCCTTTTATAATATCATATTCTTCTCTTGCTTTCTAGTATATCGCTTGCTACGGCAGTTATTTCCCAATGAAGTCTATTTAGTATGTTATCTACTTGATAGTATTCCTCGTATTGCTCTACGAATATTTTAAGTCTAATAAGCCAGCTATATTTCTTTTCGTTATTAAGTATTTTTAGTTGTTCTCTATGAATATTTTTAAAATTAATACCTATATCTTTAGCGTACCAAGTTCTTCTCATATATTTACTATTTCTTTTATTTTAATAATACTATCCAACTATATTTTAAGGCGGATATTCTATCTATGAGTCTGGATAACCTTTCTCTATTGGTCTTATTGGTATGTAAAAATCTATATACTTCATATAATTAGTCTAATTCTTTTCTTATTTCTACTAATGGTTTATTCATGAATTATGATAATAGGCCTAGAATCTTCTAGCTCTGATACCAAATAAAAGGGGTGTTGATTGTTTATGATATTTCGATGAAAATGTATTTTTCTTTTAATAGAGGTTTGCTTAAGAAATTTGTTTTCTTATAGTTGTATTGTCCTACTCGGTACTTACTCACCTCTTCTTACTCAATTAATCATGTAAATTCTATGAATTAGTTCTCTAATTTTTCTTCCCTTTTTTTTTTTAATCTAGACTCTGTCCAGTCATGAACCCTGTTTTACTGTTCATCTCTTCTCTTAATCCATACTTCTAACAACTATCTTCTTTAACCACACCCTGGTCATGGCTATTTAAAGCGTCCTCTTATCAAATGGACTTTAACAATAGCCCCTTCAATGCCTAGGAATTTACAGGTTAATCCATCGAAGTTATTAAGAAATTAAGAGAATAACCATTTACTAGGTATAACATATTCATTTTAAAAGAACTTTAAAAAAAAAATTACATAAAGACAATCATAACATAAAACTTGTAATTTACATATAGGGGAAGATATTACAGAGAATATAAAGCATATAAAACTTACATAGTTAAAGAGTGAGGTGAGTTTTCCCTTTCGGGAAAACCCGGAAATTTTGCTCCTACTTAGCTTACTTGCACAATATTTAAGAACTTACAAAGAAAGTTTTATACTAGAGTAGAGGATATTTTGGCTAAGGAAAGAAACATAAGGATTTCATGGAGAGTTTGGTTTTGAAGAATGGTTTTTGCTTTCGTGTTTTTCTTGCTAATTATTATTTCATTTTCTACAAAAAGTCTAAAGACTGTTTGTAAGTGTCCTAAATGTTCTTTTATATCTTTACTAAAAAATAGGATGTCATCTACGTATACAAGTACAAATCTTTTGTATTCTCCAAAGATATTATCCATTTTTCTCTGGAAGATCGGCGGTGCCGTTTTGAGCCTAAAGGGCATTACTAGCCATTCAAAATGCTCTTCTGGACAAGTGAATGTCGTCCATTCTATACTATCCTTATGCATTTTTACCTGCCAGTATCCTGATTTACAGTCAAAATTACTAAAGATTCGTTTTCCTTGTATTCTATTTATTAATTCAGTTTTATCTGATAATTTATACCCGTCTGTGTTCGTATTATCATTGAGTCTTTTATAATTTATTACCATTCTAACATTTCCTCTTACTATTTCGCTATGGTTTCTTACCATAAACGCTGATGATCTGTGTCTAGATGTTGATCTTCTTATTACTCCTAATTCTAATAGTTCTTTGATTTGGATTTTGAAATCCTCTATATCTTGATTCGTTGCTTCTATCGAGGCTGTTTTTATTAAATAATCTGGATTTATAATATCTAACTTACACAATATCTTATTATTTTCCCAATGTTTTAAGGATTTTTCTCTTATTATTTCTATTTCATCTAGAATTCTAATTATACTGTCTAGGTCCTTTTGGTTTTCTATTATTCCTATTCTTTTTATTTCTGTTTGGAAATTGTATAATTCTGTTTCTACTTCTATAAAATCATAGTTTTATCCAAGGTTTCGTCTTCTTCTAATAAATTTAGTTCTTTTTTACAACAAGTTTTATTAGTCTCGCATTCTTCACAATATTTATCTTGTTTTTATATCTTCTAGACCTTTTTGTCTTAAAGTTGTCTTTATTCTAGTTGTCTGTACAGGCGTACGGGTTATGTTTTTAAAAAAAGATTACTTCGTCTCTACTTATTAAACAACTCCCATTATTGTATAACATAAAACTTAATCTTATTACAAAGTCTACATTAATATCTAAATCTCTAACCCATATCTTATCCATTTTATAACTTGGTTTATAAAATTCTGAACAAGTATTTATAAAAATAATTTGTGCTTTGTTAATATAATATTTATATATATTATGCGTCTCGTCCATTTGCATGGCTGCGACAGGCTTATCTAGTGTTTTTATTAATTCTGGTGGTACTATTTTCTTGTTTATGATGCACTTGGTACATCCTGAATCTACCAACGCTAAAGTTTCTATTTCATATCCTTCTATTTTAAGTCTTACTAAAACTTTTAAAGTACTTAGTCTTTTATCTTCATTACATATAAAGGTATCGTATACTTCTTCACTCATTAGTTCTTCTAAATAATCTTCTTTCATACTTTCAGGTTGTTTTCCTTTTTCTAATTGTTGTAATCTTCTTTCTAATTCATCTACCTTTCTTTCTAACTTTAAAATCCTTTCATTTCTTATAGATTCATCTTCCGTTTTAAATTCTTTTTTGTCATTTATTATTATGTTTAATTCTTTTTCTATGCACATTATACATCCATCTTTGTAACAACTCGTGCATTTAGCACTTTTTTCTTTACTAGGATACCATTTACAAATAAAATAAGGGTTACTATCTAAACCTTTACATTTTTTAAAGTTCTGATTACATTCTTCTATTATATTCATTAAATTTCCTATATGCAAATTATCTAATTGTTCTAATCCTATATTATTTATAAGATCTTCTTATTCTGAGTCTGAGGAATCTGATTTTTCTCTTTCTTCTGCCTCCAAACTTATTATAGAATATATACTTTCATTATCTAACATGTATTCGTCTACATTTAGTAGAGTTTCTTGAAAGTCTTCTATCAACTACGAATTTCTAGTTTTATTGTTCATTCTTTTTGGGCAAGTATTGGATAAATGTTCTATGCTTCCACAAGTAAAACATTCTAATTTGTTTTTGTAGTTTCTATCTGTTCTATATTTTCTAACATGTATACTCTATTTAAATATGGCTTTTTAGCTGACGACTTTCTAAGGTAATATTTTCTTCTATCATAATTTTTATTATATTGCGGTTTTCGATATTTTTTACGCCTTTGTCTATCTTTATCGTAATTATGTGTTGTGTATACTACTTCTTTACAAAAAAACTCATTTCATTCTGTTTTAACTGTTTTTGTATTTGTAGGTTTGTATATTTTTCTTGTAAAATAGTCATTACATGTTGTATTCTATGTCCTATTGCCCATTTTGCATTAGGGTTTTGTATTACTCCTTCTCTTTTGTACCATCTTTCTTCTATTCTCTTCCTAAGGCTCCTGGTAATTTATTAAAGAGCTTTTTACCTAGATCTTGGTCAAAAGTGTTTCCGCTAATAGTACAATAGTAGAAAAAGTCGTTTAAAAAGTTTTTAATCTGGAACCAACTACTTATACTTAATTGTTCTAGTTTTATTAAAGCATCTCTCTGTAGTGTTATTAATCCACTATTTGGGTCTTCACCAGTGAGTAAAATATGAATTTGATTAGTAAAATTATAAGGATTTTCTCCTAGTGCTACTAAATTCTAAAATTCTTGAGGAAACTCTACTTTATATGCTTTCCACACTCCTTTAGCTGATTCTCCTAGAAAAGTTTCTAAGTATCTATACATAGTTTCTGCATCTGATTCTGAGTAATTTTTAATATAGTCTGCCACCACTATTCCTTTCCATAAATCTATTACCGAATTCCACATTTGTGGATCGTGTGCAGCTATATTTAATATCTTACCTTTACTACCTTCTTCTTGTAGTTTAATCGGTTCTTCTATAGGCATTCTTTTACCTATTGGTTTTATATTTTCTTGAGCAGTCTCTCCGACCCTATATACTCGTCTTCTAGGTATATTACTTGTGCTATTGCCTACCGTGAATGATTGTTGAGGAGTCTTTTGGAAGGGTGTTGAACTTGTAGACTCCATTAATTCTTTTTGACTTATTAGAGATTCTATTTCTATGTCATCNCCATTTCGTTGTTCCTTCATCTATTGTACTTTCTGTTGTACTTTCTTCATTTATCCCTTGTTGGGATGTATAATTATAATCTGTAAATCTAATTGATGTTTCTCCCTTCGAGTTAGTATACATTAGATGAGATTCTGGTTTTAAAACCTTCTTCTTATTAAAATTTTCTAGATTCCATTCTAATCATGCGTACTCTTCGGGGTCTATTTTATTGGCTTTATTAGTTTAATTCCTTTATTCCTATTACTTCTACTACATCATCTATTTTTAGTCTGAATTTGGTGCTACTATCATCTGTCATTTTTCCTAAAAATCCTATACACATTAAGAGATTATTTCTGTTAGTCATTTCTTAGTGTCCTTTAGTCTGTATTCCTATTTTTATGTTTTTTCCGAATTCTAGCATATTCATCATAAAGTCTGTGCTTATATAAAAAATTCCTCCATTATTTTTCATGTCTACCTCTGTTAATCCTATTATAGATTTCTTTAATTCCGACCATCTATCATCATATACTACTACTAGGACTTTTGTTCCTAGATTCTTTCTAGTTAATCCTTTAAGTCCTATAATTATTAGTCCCATATGCATTAAATTCTTTTTAAAAAATTTTACTTCTTTCATTGCTTCTGGATTAATTAGGCTTAAAGTTGTAAAATTGTCTCCTATAGCTGATATATGTTCCTCTCTATAGTGTCTGTATAACTGAGCTGTATTACTAAGCCATCTAGTTTTGTATAAGATTCTTGGGTCTAAGAGTCTTAGATGATTTTGTTGGAAAATTTCTATATTCCTATCTACATCTATTATTTCATCTAACTGTTGATTATTTTCTTCTTTTCGTCTGCTTAGTATTCTTGATAATACATTATTACTTAGTCTATTTTCTGAGCAGCTTGGTCTTGATCTAGCTGAAAGAAAGTCTATTTTTTCTGCTTTTTACTTATTCTTTCTTTTGTGGCGTTATTTCTATTTTTTCTAATATATATATATATATATATATATTGTTACGGCGTGCAGCCCGATCCATAACTATCCTCTCATACTCGGCCCTCAGCCTCATTACATATATACCCATAACTGCCCTCATACTCACATACTCGGCTCTTAGCCTCATTACATATATACTCATAACTGTCCTCATATACTCGGCGCTCGGCCTAACACACACACACACGTACACACACACACACACACACACACACACACACACACACA
>ML374993.1:92673-108129 GCA_005239525.1 Nicotiana knightiana
CAACGATATATATATATATATCGTTGCGGCGTGCAGCCCGATCCATAGTCATCCTCACATACTCGGCTCTCGGCCTGACTCAGTCACCCTCACAAGCCACTTAGGCAATTCATCTCAACTCATGGGTCTCGGCCCAAAATACTTTTCAGAGGTTTCAAGCAGTGTGATAACAGTGGAAATAACAACAAGTCAAAAACATGACTGAGTTCACAACCCTTGGAAAAAGTGCAGGTAGTTATAGGTGACAACCCTTGTACACTTAATTGAGTAGAAGACACTCTATGTCCCATTTCAGAGTTACCATATTTTGATCCTTGATTGGTTGTTTGAGACTGACTTATCTGAGCACCATTTATTCCAGAATTTCTGAATTGTCCATTGTTTTCAGCCATCACATTATAAGCTGCATTGCGGACATTAACTCCACCTTTCTTTCTATTCTTGAATTCATTAGGATATCCCACAATTTTATAGCAATTTTCTTTGCTATGTCCCTTCATTTTGCAGAACCCACATTGTATGTTATAATTCTTCCCAAACTTTCGATTTCCTCCATATCCTGTTCTAGTATACATAGCCACATCATAATGATTGCCAGCCATTGCTGGATTAGCACCAAGCAGACTTGTAGTTGCAGCCACAGATCTTTGTCCTTCCTCACTAATTATCAGCCCACAAGCTTGATTCACAGATGGTGTTGGGCTCATCATCAGTATTTGACTTCTTGCTTGACCATAAGATTCGTTCAAGCCCATCAAGAACTGAAACAATTTTAATTTCTGCAGATGTATCACAAATTCCCTTGACTTTGCGCATTCACAACAAGGAGCAGGAACGAGAGCTTCAAACTCTTCCCATAAGTCTTTGAGCTTCGAAAAATATACAGAAACAGATGCTATCCCTTGGGTCAATGTAGCAATCTCTTTGTGCAAATTGAATGATCTTGACCCACCTACCTTATTAAATCTCTCATGCATATCATTCCACACTGCTTGAGCACTTGAAGCATACATTATACCCCCAAGTAAGCCACTTGAAACAGAATTCAAGATCCAAGACAATACTATTGCATTTACTCTTTCCCAGTGACTCCAATTGCACTCTGGGAATTTTTCTTTAGAACAAGATCCATCAACTAGCCCCAATTTGTTTCTCTCCAACAGAGCTACTCTTATTGATTGATACCACATTGAATAATTCTCAATTCCTGTTAATTGAAAAGAGATAATATGAATTTCACTTACATCCGTTGGTGATAGAAACAAAGGATGATTATAATCAATCCCTGGGACTTGATTTCCAGCAATTCCTTGTGAAGAAGTTGATGCATGTACGGTTTGAGTACCATCAGTTGTTATACCATTCTCATTCGCCATTGTTGACCAACTTCATGAATTTGCAGAAGAAGTTTGTGTAATCCAAGAATCGTTCTTTCTGAGCAGTTAGACTATGCTCGAAAGCTCTGATACCATGTAATTGTTGTGTGATAAACCAATGAAACAGTAAGAAGAAAGGAATGCATTCATCAACGGAGGAAGAAGGAGGAAGAAGAGAGAAGTTTAACAGAGAGAAAGAGAGAGATAAACGAAGAGGAACAATATTAGATTCTTCTGTTATTGTATTAACCAACTTGATCTCAATACATGGTTAGTGATTTATTTATATAATAGGTAGTCTATCTTAATTAACTAATTAAACTAACTATTACATCATAACTAACCTACTAACAGAAAAGCTGACGGCTAATAACTAACTTAATAAAATAACTAAACTGATGTTTACACTATGTTATATCATTTCCTACAATAATTTATTTATCAAAAAAATTAACTGAGCACCGACAAATAACAATTTTATGTTAGGCCCGTACACGGACCTTTCCTCATCTAGTATTAAGTAAAGTTTGGAAAGAGTTGTGTGGGTTATGACTCGAATTTTAGTTCATCTTGATTCTACTCATCTTAGCTCAAATAACTTTTGAACGGATCATTGGAGATGCCGAAGGTAATAATATACAAATGAATTGATAATCAGAAGCACAAGACATCTTGCGTTCACGCAGGATTGGAAAAAGAGCCACATCTGTCAGCTGTTATACTAGTATTGTATTCCAAGGAAAAATTAGCAGTTCGCTATTCAGAAGAAGAAGAGGGAAAAAGCGTGCTGTTAGAAACTTGTGTCACTCGCACAAGACCCAAGCCGACAAAATCCCATGGATATTGGAAGATAATGCAAGTCTATAGGAAGTGGCATTTCTATCTTCTGATTTCATTGGTTTTTTGTTTCATACTCCATTTTTTTCTGGCCTCTTTCTTATACTCCCTCAGTTCACATTACGTGGCAAAATTCAAATTTCGCGAGTCAAATTAATTTTTTTATCGTATTTTTTAAATATTTTGAATTGTTCAATATTGTGATTTATAATATTTTTGTACGTAGTTTTTCAAATATATAATTTTTTGTTTCAATAAACTTAAAGATTCTACTTCCGAATTTACGGTTAAAATTAAGAAATTTAACTCTCGAAATTCGAGCTCCACCATATATGGGGTCGTTTGGTAGGATGCATTAGATAAAATAATGGATGGATTAGCTTTATGTATTAATAATACCTTATTTGGTACAAGTTTTGAACCTATGCATTAGTTATACACCTTATTTGGTATTATCTTATGCATAATTAATGCATAAGAAAGCATGGTATTCACAAGGCAATAAGTTTTAATGCATGCATTAGCTTAGTGAAAGACAAAATTGTCCTTCAAGATTTATGCTTGATTAATATATACTATTATAATTAATTAACTCAAACTTTTTTAAAGAAGAATAAATGGGTTTATATAAATAGGATATGCAAGTTTGAAATAATCCAAAAGTGGAAAATAAAATTATATCCCTAGTAAATAAATAAATACTTAGTATATTTTCTTTTTTATAAATAAATATTCAGTTTTATACTACAATATAGGTAGACAAATCAAATATTTTTTACCTTTTTCGTATAAAAATATTCCTCAATATATGTTTCTTTTAAAAGATCAAGTGATGGACTGGTTATGAGGTTATTTTTGTAAACAAATAATTCATTTAAAAATTGTGCAATGTTTTAATACATCAAACCAAACAATAGATAAGAAATATGTTAGTATAACTAATGCCAGCATAATTAATGCAAGCGTATCTAATACCAATATTGTTATTACACGGTATTCAACAATATTCTTATACATCCTATCAAACGACCTTTTTAACATATGTGCTTTTTGAAGAGTAGCGGTTTGTATTTTATTAATCAATAAAAAAATATCTTTTTCAATATTAAAGCAATTATTTGTGCTTAGTCAAATTCCAAAAGTGTTTTAGGATAAGAATTATTTTTTATTTAACTTCTGAAAAATTAACTTATGCTGTTATTCAAAATCACTACTATTTTCCGAAAAACTTGGTCAAATACCATAATTCTCTAAAGTAAATAGTATTAAAGAAAATAAACTTATTTGACTTCTCAGAAATTTGGCCAAACATATTACTAGTATAAGTTTTCCTCGGGAAAAAAGAAGAAGCACGACATTACCTTTTAGCACACTTATGGTGAGGTATTACAATGTGTTAAATTGCATGATTAATGTCACAAAATCGAAACTATTAATGTATATAACTAAATCTACTGATTCTGGTGATGAAAAAGACTCCGTGTGCATTGTTTGTAACAATCGGGCGGTGAGATTGGTCATTTTTTAAAATCCGTTATAATTAAACAAATATTGTATGTTACTTTAATTTTTTCTGGCACGTTAATTTCAAGTAGTCATTCTTTCTGTACATTATATTAATACTTAGTTTATTTTGATGAAATTCGTGATGACATGAATGCGGTATGTAAGGATTTTGATATTAGCCTAGAAAACTACTCATAATTAATTAACTTGCTTCTCGAACTAAATAGGTCAAAGTGAATGCTCGTGTCTTTGTCCCTATACACTAGGTTTAAACCTAATGTGCTAAATGTCGCTTTTTACGGCTTTGATATTATCTGAATTGGATGTAAACTGTGCCGAAACCCCTCTTCTCTCTGAGTCTTCTAACTCATCTGGGAAGTGTGCACTTCGTATGACTTCTTTTCTCTTAGAGTCATATCCAAATTTTAGAACGAGGTACGGACAAGTTGCAAAGCCGGTGAAGCTTCTGTATTCCCGGTACGCTGCCCCCTCTCCCCGGCTCGAGCTGTCCGCTCGGGTAATCCTGGTCTAGAACAAAATCCCAGGATTTAAACTTAGTATAACATAGCCTCATGTCGGATCCCTAGTAGGAACGATTATTTGCATCACGTGCATTTGACTTAGGAGACTCAACACAGGGGGACATATATTGGGTATAACCGATAGTTCGAATCGAAAAAAGTTTATTGGGATATCGATATCGGGTTATTGGGTTAACAGTACAGTAACAATTTTGTGTTTTTCACTATCCGGTTATCGGTTCGGGATACGGTTTGCCCAATTTCTTAACGGGTTACCTGATAATCCAATAAGATTTAATCAAACTAGGATTTTACCCTTAAGTATATAAATACATCTAGGGATTCATTCTCTCTTATTCTCCCAATTTTCCTAGCCGCATTCAAGATTGAAGTTTCCAGTTCACTTTTCAGACTCTAATTCAATTCTTGAACAGTTCTTCTTCAAAATTCAAAGTACAACCACATTTTTAGAATCTTAGCGTAAGTTTGTATTCCAAAATTACTTCTTTGTTAAGAACATATTTCGTTCCTTTCTTTTGAGTTTTACAGTAGAGTTCGATAATAAAAATATAGGATTTTTGATTATTTTCGATTCTTTATTTTGTGCTCATGTTTTAGTAATATGTTTTTACTTGTTAATTTTAAGGTGAAATTGCTACTACTTTGTATAGTTATTAATGTATTTGGACAATTGTTGTTGAAGTATGAACACTATTTCAGTTGTGTTTGGACAACTGTTGAATTACTAGTACTCTTGTTGCTCTTGCTACAATTGGACTCTGGAAAATGACATTGATCTTTTGATTATGGTTTGTCAGGAAACCATAAAGTTGTAATTTATGTTCCTGTTAACTAATATTTTCAGTGAACTGGAGATGGAATGCTTGTGGAGTTGTAGTATCAATTTTTGAGATTGCACAGGTCATGAATTTGTCAAAATGAAACATGCTTCAATATTAGTTGTGGCTAAAACGCAAAATTGGGTAGTATACTATATGTGAATTCTTCTCTTTTTTACTTAACTCGAGTGAATTGTCTTATCTTTTTTTGCTTAACTCTAGATTGCGTTATCTAATCGGGTAAGCCGATAACCGAACCGATAATGATCGATAAATGATTAGCCAATAACTGATAACTAATATCTTATCGGTTTGGTTATCGGTTTATCATATTTGTAAACCAATAACCGACAATATTCATAACCGAACTGAACCGGCCAATGCTCGCCCCTACTATATATCAACGCTATATATTGATATTTCATAGGGGACAAAATATCATTTGTATTTTTTTCTAGCTATATTATGATTATGTTTTTTCTGAGTCGATGATTTATTAAAAACAGTCTTTCTATCTTCATAAGGTAGGGATAAGGTCTGTGTATACATTATCCTCTTCGTATTCTATTATGGGATTATACTGAATCTGTTATTATCGTACAAAATATCATTCGATTTCTTCTTTCCCCTATCATTATTGATCAAAAACTATTTCTACTCCTATAAGGTTTGGAATGCTATGTAGATGAACTGCACTAGTTCACAATTCTTTGATTAGAGAAAGGCTATAGAACCTCAAAATGGAGTAGATTAATACCCAAAAAATCTTAACACCATAATGTAAGATTAGATACTTAACAAACATTCCATGTTGCTACAATTAACGTATCCCAATTGATAAACAAAAGATATATATCGCAATATTCAACATTAGGTTAGGAAGCTCACGCACAGTTATTTGTGTAGCATTTTCACTTATTTCGTTGCTTCTATTATTGTTACTCCTTCCGTCCCAATTTATATGATTGTGTTCGAATTTTGAGAGTCAAATGAATTATATTTTGACTGCAAAGTTTTATTTTTCCTCTTAAATATTTTTGAATTGTTTTTCTTTTTACATAATTTTTAAATATGTAAATTTTAATTTTAGAAAACTTAAAGATTCTGTGTCGAAATGCACGGTCAAAATTAAAAAATTTAAATCTCGAAAACAAATAGTATCACGTAAATTGGACAAATGAAAAACTTGTTACCGCTAGATATAATATGTTAGTTTGATTTTTTCCTCCGTAATTAGAGATCCATGGTTCAAGCCTTAAATGATTTTTTTTTAGTGGTGAGTGTTCTACCTCCTTAGATGACCTACTCGATGAAAATTAGAATTAGTGGATCAATAAATTTTGAATATCGTATAATTTTTTTTTAAAAGAATCTTGAACTAATGATAAAGTTAGTGTGATCGATAAATTACGAATTTGAGCCGATAAATCAGTCATTAATACCTACGTCAAGTTATGCTACCAACGTCATAATTCTTCTCATAACCATGCATGAGTGTGGGTTATTTCGTGCACCGGGTTGCACTTTTATGTCTGAATAAAAAAATTTGGTTATTTGGCCAAAATTCTACTCCTATTGTTTATTCATCATTTGACTGGTACTCTATAGAAAACGCCAAAACCTATTCTTTCGAAACGCTTCCATTACTGCAATAATCCAAAACCCTCAGTCCTTTTCCTCCTCTTTCAGTAATAAAACCAAAAGCGTCATAGCCATAGTTCTGCTTTTTGCATTAATTCCACCTCTCTCTCCCTTTCCCCAAAATTGTGAATGATATCCTTGGTATTTTCTCGCCATTTCAATTTTCTTATCCGTATTTTCTTTCGAATTTTCTCGGGAAAATTAACATTTGAAATTCTACTACTTCTAGAACCTTCATCGCTTCTCAAATGGATAATGCAGCAATTCTAAAACTCGGCAGTCTCAAATGCGTTGGGAAAGTTTTACGCATTGTTGAGTTGTGCTTTGTGCTGCTTCTGTTGTTATGGATCTCCACTCGCTTGCCTTTTGCGGTGAAAATCTCCGGCGAGTATTTTCGTCAACTCGTCGATGTAATACTTAGTCCTTGCTTCATCTTCATCCTATGCAACTTCATCGTCCTCACTCTCCTCTTGAAGTCCGGCAGCCGCCTCTCCGGCGACTACTCTTCCACATTTCGCAATGTCGATGAAACTGAACTCTATGACTCGTTTCTCGAAAATACCGAGTTTTCGTCTAATTTCTCGTCCGAAAAGGAAGACCTAGAGATTGTGTACGAAGACAAACAGATGATATTTGAAAAGAGCTCAGCGAAAAATGAGGAGTCCCGTAGTTCCGACGAAGAAGCAGAAACGATTAAAATTAAGGCAATGGAATCAAAAGGTCCGATGAGGAGAACGCAGTCGGAGAATCTGGATAGGAAAAGTGTAGAGGAAATTTGCGTGAAGTTTCAGAGATCGGAGACAGAGAAGTGTCTGAAAGTTGAAAATTCCGGCGAGGTATCGCCGTCAACGGAGACGGCGTATGGAGTTGACGGATTAAGTAATGAGGAGTTTCAGAAGGCTATAGAAAAGTTTATTGCTAAGCAAGTCAAGTTTCATCAACAAGAGAAGTTGGCTATTGTCCTTCATAGCCAAGCTTAGCTAACTTCTAAATTCAAAAGAAAAAAAAAACAGTGCGAATTATTAGTTTTATTCATAAATAATAGGAGCCGTAGATTTGGTATTGAAGCAGGGGGTACTAATTGATCTGAGCCGTTGATAATTGCAGAGAAGATGAATTTTCCAAATTTATTACAAGCATGCATGCAGTGATCGCTGTTTTTAGAATACTGAGCTGATTTTTAGCTTCAGAGAGATTAGAAAGTGTTTGTTTTTTTTCGTTTTCTAGGTTAATATTGAAACGGAGAGATGGAAATAGGGAATGTATTCTCAAATTCCCACTAGCTATTGTATGCTAATTTCAAGGCATCTTACTATCCTATATTCTCAAAAGTTTCGTTTCTTTGTTTTGGATAAAGTATAGCACTAACCTATAACGCGACAGTTCGATGTACGAAACATCTTGTATTTATGCAGGATCAAGAAAGAGCACTAACCTATAGATCACACGAAAATAATCATAACATTACTTCAAGGCTCCCCTTCTCTAGCACTAACATACACCAGGTCAAATATGATCTCTATGGAAATAGTCCCTTTGATTTAAACTAAGTATCGTATTAGCCAAATTAATTTGGTCCAAAAATGTGTTCTTTGAAGTTTGATCTAAAAGCCTGAAGAGAGATAAAGAATAACCTGAGAAGACATAAAGAGTAATTTAGTCAATTAACTTATGATTAATGCAATGAAATAGTCTTCTTAATGGATATATCAAAATTTGATATTCCCTTTCGTTCCAGTTTACGTGAATCTATTTTTGTCCGTTTAAAAAAGAATATATTGTTTCGAGATAATCTTTCATAAAATGGGATAACGTTGTATAAACTTGCCTTCCTTTTAACTTTTCCAATTTGATTGATAGAGATGACTTTTGATTACATCACATGAAAAATTTGTCATGCCAAATTATTTGGATAGCACAAGTTGTCGGCTCTCTCAACAACAATTACTAGTATTCTACTACTTATTTGAAGCTTTGAAAAGACTAATGAAATTATGAGGTTTTAGCTCTAAAAGTAAGCATGGGCAGTTGAGTATCATTATTTAGAAACTTAAACTTATAGTAATTTGTTATTACTATATAGTATGGTGAAGTAATAACAAATTCATGGCTCAATCCTTCCTTTTTTAATGTCATTTATTTAGGTAATCGAATCCTATGTTATACCATAACTTTCACTCATAAGCATCCCACTTGAAGACAGTGTGCTTTTAACTTTTTTCGAAAAGAGAAAAAAAAAAAGAGAATGGAATTTCTAGTGGATAAAAAAGATATAACCGAAATGCTAATAGTGATCCACGCGGTAATTTTACTTTACTTATTGTCTAATCTCCAAATCAGTTTTAATTTTAGAATACAACTATCAGACCTCCTTTTTCCCGACAGGTGTGGGGATAAGGGAGATTTTTCAATTTAAGTGACATAATCGATATGAGATTATTTATTTATTTTAGAGTTGCCACCCGGATTTTTAAAGTATTCCGGGACACCATTTATTTTTAACATCCTAAATTGAGGAAATTTTGACTCCGTTTAAAAAGTCTGCGAACCAGAAGACCGGTTAAAGAATTCTGTTAACCTGGAAGAAAGTGTTAGGCACTCCCGAATTCCGTGGTTCTAGCATGATCGCTTAATGATTTATATTTTGCCTAAATTGTTTAATTACTTATTTTAGTACCTAGGTGTATTTTAAATTTTTACCGCTTCTAATTATTCAACTATTTGTATTCAAAGAATTATTTTAAGACGGGTTACGTATGCGTATACCCGTGTAGTTTTGATGCGTCAAAAATCATGTCACGCGTACGTGTACACAATTCATGACATTGATTTATTTACGAAAATAGTCAAAGTCGCGCAAGCGCGTATTTTTGCTTTATTGTAAAAAAATTGAGACCACGTCACGCGAACATGTACGCAATCAAGGTAATAATTTCAAAATCCACTCCTAAAGGCATCTCTCCGAGTGTTCTGTTTAAGCTTTATTTGTGTCACGTAAATGTGTACACAATTTTAAGAAAAGTATTTGTTATTAGAAAGGTTATTGTATATTCAAAGTTACACGAACGTATACTTTGACTTTTAATGTATTTACAAATTCTAAATATATCAATTACCTAATTAGGGACAGGTCTAAGCATTTTGCTATATTTGAGAAGGTTGTCTTCCTAAGTTATTTGTAGGATTAACTTAAGAGACAAGGAAATGTTTAAACTATGAAGAATTGGACTAGTTGAAGTCTTTTAATAACTAATTGTTACCGGCCTAAAATAAGGAGATGGTCCTGCTAAACTATATAATAAATCTGGCCCAATTTTCGCCAGATATGCTGGGTCAGTCACGTTTTATGCAATTTCTAAAGGAAAATACATGTTGTCCAGCTTAAAATTAATTCATACAAGAAAACAACACATAAAAAATCATGGCATTTGAATCTTAAATTGACAATATTAAGAATGTTTCTAACTAATTCTGGAATATATTAATTCTTTAGAATTAAGTAGAGTATTAAACCATTGGGCTTTACACCCCAGGCCCAATGGCCTAGAGTCCGGACTTGTCCAGTTAGTCCCGATTGGACTGGCCTACAAGTCTGGCCCGTTTCACATTATTCCTATCTAGGAGATCAAAGGGAGTTGAATTTCATTTCTAATCTACAGGGCCTACTGGACATAATTTATAGGAGAAATGGTCCAGCCCAATACAGACAATCAGAATGCGAAATTAAAAGGGGAGGGGTATAATTGGCTTACAAATACACGATTTTTTTTTCAAGGCTAACAAATTTTGAATTACATTTAACCTATCTACAAGCAAATATTCTGATGTCTTGAACTAAGAAATTCTCAGGGACTGTTACAATCTTTATCTTCAGCTTTACTCAACCAAATTGTATGTTATTTTTAGCCAACAATTCAACCACCTGCAACCCTTAATAGAACATCAAAAATATGCATTTTATGAAGTGAACCTGACCAACTGGTGGCCAGATTCACATTTTTCAATGATGTTTCAGACATGAGATTACTATGAACAACATTACAAAAAAATCTAAGTAGATCTAACCAAATAATATATTCATGTTATCCAGGAAATTAAACAAAATATAGGCATGAACTAACACATATAATCTAAAATCTGCAGCTAAAAACACAAATACACATAGATATGAAACAGATTTAGACCAAAGATTCCATTTAATGTAAAATACGGTTACATACCTTTAAAGAGAAAGAAAAGCCAGAAAATGACCAAATAAAGGTCAGAAAATCCAGAAACTTAAGCTTAATCAGCAACCAAAACATAGCAGCAGACGCTAGTGCAGTGACAGTCAGAATACCAGCCAAATTAAACCCAGTTTTGACCAGAAAATCCTCAGTACAAGAAGGACCAGAACTGGACAGAACTTTGACCCAGATTTTTTGCCATAATAGAAGGAACTTTCAGGGGTTTTAGTTCAAACAACAGTAGAAATGGATAAAATCCCTGAATCCTTTTCAGAATGCTTTTGTGCCTATTTTTTTGGTGTTTTTCAGCATGTTTTCTTTTTGTGTTTTTCGAAGTAATAGTGTGTTTTTGTGATCTGAGTGTTTTTCACAGTAGTCTATCTATGAGTGAGTATCTAATGTGTGTAAAACTGTCCAGTATTTTCAAAAATGAGTAGTCTATATATATAGGGTGCCTAAGGGTGGGTATATTTTAAGAATATTTCTTATCTTAATTCTGAAAAATAGTACAGTTTTTTAACAACCCTGGTACAGTTGTCCCCCTTATCCTATTTTTCAGCATCTTTTTGTAACAGCTAGGATAACTGTGCATTTTCTAGAAACTTCTTCTATTTTTACACCCCTTTTACTTCTGAAATTTTACTGTTTACCTAGAAATTCTGATTTAATTATCTTTCTTATTTTACTTTGGTCCTTTATCTTTATTCTAGAGGTTTCCTAGGCAGTTACATCTGAGATTCTTTAATTAGAATTCCTAAACTACCCTAAAATACCCCTGTAATTACCCTTTTATGATTCAAGGCCTGGGCCAAATAGTTGGCCAACTTTGGGCCTAACTAATTGGGTCTCATTTGCCAAGAATCAACCATTAATGAGTTCTTGAAATCGGGTAACTCAAAACAACTTAGATAAACTTAATTAAATTGATTAAATGGTTCTAATTAGGCAACTGAACTTCTTAATTAACAAGGTCAGTTGTGAAGCTAAGTGTTCAACTATTTTTTTTTTAAAAAGTGATTCAACTAACCTTGACTATAATAGTCAAGATTAATTAAAACCCTAAATGACTATCAAGGCCTAAGCTAAGTAATTCATGTTTGATGGATTAATAATCAAAGTTAATTAGTTAATCAGAAACTATCCTAAACTAATACCAGCATAATCCAAATAATCCTATGCATGATTAAGTAACAAATCAAAATTAATAGGCCAAGTCAGAAATTAAATCTAAGTGAACAATTCAAACAAACCTAAGCATGCATGATTACTATAGTTTGGAATCAACTAATTAATACAATATCAGAAATTAACTGACTATTTTTAAACAGAAAACATTAAGGAAAGAAAAATAAAAGAAAGTATGAAAATTTTAAACTAAAATAACTAATTAACAAAATCTGAAATTAAACTTAAGCTACATAAGCCAGAAGTCGAATCAAGGTCAAGTAATTCAAATAACCCTAAACATGTATGATTAACTATAACAGAAATTGATTAATTACAATAAATTAATGATTAATCGATTGTTCGAGAATGGAAAATAATAAGAGAAATAAACAATGAAAACCTAAAATCACTTCCAAGAATCAATCAACCCTCATTGAAAATTAAACCTATGTAACTAATTTCAAATCACCCTAAGACATGCATGATTAAACTATGATGGAAATTAGTTAATTAATACACATAAATAACTAATAGATTATTTTAGAAGAAGAAATAGTCAAAGAAAAAATCTGAAAACCTAAACTAAAAACTAAAGTCAATTAAGTCATACAAAAATCAACAATTAAACCTATAACTAAATTAAAAACAACATTTAATAAAAGAGAAATGAAAATATATGAAACCTAAACTAATTAGTCTAAAATCAGTAAGTAAAAGAAAAATGTAAGACTAAACCTAAGTGACTAACTTCAACACACAACTAATTAAGGAAATAAGAGAGGGAGTGTACCAGTTAGTCGGAAAAGGTTGAGGTCGCTGGAGTTTGGCCGGACTCCGGTAGGTTTTGAAAATGAGTCAAACCCACGTGAATCAATTGCTCTTTTCAAGAGCAATTGACTCACGTAGGTTTGATCCACCGATTCGCTTGAACTCGTCCAGAAGTTAGGTTTTGAGATTTTCAAATTTTTCAATCTGAAAATTAATGAGATTTGAGAGGTTTTCAGGGAAATCAAGGAGAGATTGGGGTTGAGGGGAGTGAGGATATGGCCTAGTAAAGTTTTGGATTAATTTGGACGTGGTCCGCCGCCGGTAAGAGATTTCCGGCGGCGGAACCGGTGGGGATCTAAGGGAGGCTAGGGTTTGGGTCTGGGAGAGAGACGGGAGTGGGGGTGAGTTCTGAGGGGGTAGGGGTCCGTTTGGACACTTTTATAGGGGGTGAGAGGCGAGTTGCGAGCTGTTGGGTCAAAATGATCCAACGGCTAAGATTGGAAAGGGTCAAAACGGGGTCGTTTTGGGAGTGGTGAATTGGACCGGATTGGGAAATTGGGCTGGGGGTATTTTAGGATTAAAGATGGGATTGTGATTGGTTTATAATTGGCCCAGTCCGGTTGAGCCTTTAAAATTCATATTAATTCTAAAACAATCTAACTTAATCCTAATAATCACTAAAAATATATTAATTTATGAAATTAATTAGCTATTTTCCTTTATTATTTTAGCTAATGAGTCAATTGTAATTTATAAAAATTAAAACCATTAATTTTAACATTAATACCAATAATTATCAAAAGAACCAATTTTTGTTATTTTCTTTTAAGAATGTGATTAAATTTGTTACTAAGTATTAAATTAAATCAAAGACCTAATAATGCAAGATAAAATAAAGTATTTAAGTATTTTTATTATTTCTTATAAATTTTTAAAAAATAAAATATGATCATAAATGCAAATAATTCATAAATAAACACTGAAATTCACACAAAAATCTAACTATGAATAAAAATTAATTTGTTTATTAAATTTTGTAGGAGTATTTTAATAGGTAAAAAATTACATGCTTATTGATGCCCCTCTTTGCTTGGAAACACGAAGAATTTTTGGGGAAATACAAAGTGAGCAGTTATGAACAACTTTTACCCGTTCAAATACTCCATGAGAAGCACTTTGAAAAAGTTTGACCGAACCTTTCTTCAAAGGTTGCCTACATATCCTTGGTTATAAAGGAATCAGGTCAGTGTAGTTTTGGGAGTTTTGGTAGCTGGGACTACCGGATAACTGTGACTTCACTGTGGCTGTTGCTGCTGTTTATTGTTGTTGAGCTCCTTATTACACCAAAGTAACAAAACGAAAAAGACTAACTAACCTATCAGCTACTAGTTGCAAGATCACTATACTCTAAGGCTTGGTCTTGAGTCTTGGCTTTTGCTGACTCTGACCTGGATCTTGATGCTTGTTAACCGCAGATGCTGGTTTCATCTTCTCGTCTTCTGGATCAAGGCGAGATATACAGAACGGATGACTCAAATCTCGTCCTGAGCAGTCCACGTCTTCTCCACTTCTATACTTTGGGTTTGGCCTTCTCTTTCTTTCTTTTATTCTGGATTGAAATTTTTTCTTTTGGTCGTCTCGAATCCATTGCCCTAAAGTGTAATCTGCGCAAAATCAAGAACGAACGAAATTTTCTTCCCCATTTTTCACTAGGAAAATTTTGTGAGTTATTGTAATGAAATCTATGCTACTTTATTATTGAAAGCAATGAAAAGTCGGGAGTGGTGTATCCGGAATGAATGTAGACTAGAGGGTGGATACCCTATGTCTAAAAGTAAAATCAACTAGGGATTGGAGCCCCTATGTTGAACAGATCGACAGGTTATCCTGTCGTCAAAAAAAGATCACCAGGTTATGCCGGCGTCAGGAGAAGATCAACAGGTTATGCCGTTGACAGGGAAAGATCACCAGGTTATGCTGGTGCCGGGAGAAGATCACCAGGTTATGCTGGTGTCGAGAAAAGACAAACAGGTTATGTTGTTGTTAGGAAAGAATCACCAGGTTATGCTGGCGTCGGGACAAGATCAACAGGTTATGTTGTTATTAGAAAAGGATCACCAGATTATGTTGGCATCTGGGGAAGGATCAACAGGTTACGATATTGTCAAGAAAAGATCACCAGGTTATGCTGGCGTTGGGAGAAGATCAACAGGTTATGTTGTTGTTAGGAAAGGATCACCAGGTTATGCTGGTGTCTGGAACAGGTTATGCTGTTGCCAGGAAAAGATCACTAGGTTATGCTGGCGTCTGGGAAGGATAAATAGGTTATGTTGTTGCCAAGAAAAGATCACCAGGTTATGCTGGTGTCTGGAACAGGTTATGATGTTTCCAGGAAAAGAGATCACCAGGTTATGCTGGTGTCTGCTATGGAGTGGGACCCTATGTTGGAAGAATCATCGTGTTATGCCGGCATCAACTAGGAATTGGGATATCCTAGGTAGGAAAAGTCATCGGGTTATGCCGGCATCACGTTAGACTTGATATAATACTAAAAAATAATATATATATATATATA
>MDKJ01323152.1:0-17156 GCA_005239525.1 Nicotiana knightiana
CCAAACGCCCGGGGTTCCCAGTTCGGCCAAATCCGAGTTTTGACGAGTTTAAGTGTTTCTCGATTGAAATAGAAGTATCCTACATGGTTAAGGTTCGCCCTAAACATATAAATAGACACCAAACAACACAACTTAAAGAGAACGGAGGAGATTCGGAAGGATTTCGAAGGATTCAACAAGAAAACACCATAGAAGTGACAAACATTGATTTCTACATCTAGTATTCATTACTTTGTATTTCAATTATGCAATTTATTTTAGTTTTGTTTCTCACTAACATGAGTAGCTAAATTCTTTAGTCTAGGGTTTTGGTAGAACCCGTTGGGAATGAATTCACTGTGATATTAATATATTTTGGTTGATTAATCTCTTTTTGTTCAACTACGTTCTTATTATAGTTGATTGAAAGGGCCCTTGATTAACTATTCCTATTTATTATGTATCTACTTGAGAGAGAGTGCATATTTAGGTAGTTTCTTGAACAACACCACTCCCGGAGTATAGACGAAAGTCATAACCGAGGGTTTAGAGGTTAGATTAGAGATAACGATACCTCGGGTGCAATCTAAAGTGAACTGTATTGCGATCTAGCTAGCGTAACTTGAGAGAGTGCGTTTAGTAAATTATCATAATTACTTGAGAGAGATTTATGATAGTTAGAGCGTTCATGATTGACAGAGATAGCCAATTAAACTATAAGACATATCCAAGGAAGAATTCACCAACGGGGGAAACCATAACCTTAGACCCTTTATTATCATTGTTACATTAAATTTTTAGTTAATTGCTAGTTTATTATTATTGATTCTAGAATTAGTTAAACATCACCACATTGATATTCAAAGTATTGAGAAACTTGATTTAGCAACAGTTTAGTATTTTATAGACTCAATTGATACGTAAATTCCCTGTGGGATCGACTCTGGGCGTAATACCCCAGATTATATTTGCAACGCCCGCTTAGTCTTCTACAAGACATAGTTGAGCGTGATCAGTTGGCCTATAGACTTGCATTGCCACCCATCTTATCAGCAGTTCACCTAGTGTTCCATCTTTCCATGCTGAAAGTATTATGGTGATCCATCAAAATGTATTAGATTTCAGCTCAGTCCAATTGAATAAGGATTTGACTTATGATACGGAGCTGGCGGCCATCTTGGACAGGCAGTGTCGAAAGTTGAGGTTAAAGAACATTGCTTCAGTGAAGGTTCAATAGAAGGGTCATTTGATCGAGGAGACGACCTAGGAGACCAAGCACGCCATGCAGAGTCGTTATCCTCACCTTTTCGTCACTTCATCAATGTCTCTATGCACGTTCGAGACGAACATTTGTTTTATAAGAGGGAGAATGTAATGACCCGACCAATCACTTTGTCTATTTAAGCCATGTTTTCCCTTTTGATGCTTCACGCATGTGTATTTGTGGTTTTATGACTTGTGGGGTTGGTTGATTATGTTCCGGGAAGGTTTTGGGTTGATTTGGACCCTTTGGTTCTTGATTTTGAAGCTTAAGTTGGAAATATTGACCGGAGTTTGAATTTTGTGAAAAAAATCGAGTACGGTATTTTGATGGCTCTGATACGTTCGTATCATGATTTTGGACTTGGGTGTATGCCCGGAATTGAATTCGGAGGTCCATAGGTTGATTTGACTTATTTTAAAAGTTGGCAATTTAAGGTTTAGAAGTTTCCCTAGTTTGACCGTAGGTTGACTTTGTGGCTATCGGGTTCGGAATTAATATTTGGGACCTTGGAATAGGTGAATTTTTATATTTGGAACTTGTTTACAAAATTTGGTGTCATTTGGATTTGGTTTGATAGGATACAAAAACATGGTTGCAATTATAGAGTTTTTTGAGTTTTCTTCTTAATTTCATGCGTTTTGATGTCCGATACGTGGTTCTAGATGTTATTTTGGTATTTTTATCGGGTGAGAATTCATATAATATTTTTAGACTTATGTGGATGTTTAGTTTGGATCCCCGAGTACTCGGGTGAGTTTCAAACATGTTTCGAAATGGTTTGGACCCAATTACGACTATTTTTTCGCGTTTGCAATGGGAGAAGGCTTCGCAAATGTGAAGCTAGTGTCACATTGCGACTTCCCATTAGGCTGATAGGAGCCGCAATGGCAAATTATTCGTCGCAATTGTGAACTCAGTGTCGCAAATGTGACGTGTGTGCCTAAACAAAAGGACTGGGAAGACAGGATTTCATCTCATTTATCTCATTTTAGAACCCTAGACTCGATAGAAGGCGTTTTGGAGGGGATTTTTTTCCTAAAATCATTGGGTAAGTGGTTTTTATTAATTTTCAACTATATTAAATGATTATATATGAGAGTTAGCATCAAAGTTTTTAGAATCAAAGAGCAATTTTGGGGATTTTTGTCTATTTTTTGAAAAAAAATGAAAATTTGTGATTTGAGAGTCGATTGGACTAGGATATAAAAATAAAATAAATATATGGACTCGTGGTTGAATTTTGGGGAAATGTGTAAATATCATATCTTTATTAATCGTAATTGATTTATCTTGCATTGTTTGATGATATTAAGTCTTTTTTTTGTTAGATTTGAGCCAAGTAGAGTAAAGGAAAAGCTACTTTTGAGTGTTAATTTGGCCGACATGAGGTAAGTATCTTGTCTAACTTTGTGTGGAGGAACTAACCCTTAGTATTAGGGTTGTTGTACTATTTGAACGACGTGAAAGACGTGTACATGAGGTGACGAGTGTGTACATGGGCTTATGTATGGTATTCGACCGATTTAGACTCTTAGGTTACTTTTAGATATTTAACTTAAGTTATTTTTATTTGTTCTATCTTTCATTGTCATGATTTTTCTTACATGTCTTAATTGAAGTTGTTATTACATGTACTAGTCTCCATTGTCAACTTTACTCTTATAAATGCATTTATTGCAGTTATTGTTAAATGCTATTCTCTGTATTGTTGAATTGTTTCCATGCATTTAGTTGTAGTTTCTATTTCATGATATCTCTTTTATTGTTAAGCTTATGTTATGAACTTGAATTGGAAGTTTTCATTTCATGGAAGAACCTTCATTATTGTGTTATTGAAGATGTAGTTGTGAAAGCTATTAACACATTGTGGTTGAAGTTGTTGATTATTGAGATACATTTTCCTTGTTGAGTTGTTTCTCATTCATTTTGTTAATATAGAGATTTTTGTACATATTGTGGTTGAGCCATGGGCTATATGTTGTGATGACATTGGTATTGTAGATTTTGGGAATGTTGAGGTAGAGGGGCACATGTGATGCGAGTCGATTTATTGTGTTGTGATATTGATGTGCATGCGGCGGTATAAGGATAGGGGTTGATGTGCATGCGGCGAGATAAGGTGATACTTATATGCATGTTTCTAGTATGGAAATTACTTAAATCCACACGATGAGTAAAGGGGCTAAAGCACGAGTAGCTATTTCAGGAAAAAATAATTTTTAAATATAAATGCAAGGCTCATACGGCGATATAAGGAATATTGTGATTGTGACTTGTAAAATGTAAATATGAGTGTGGGACCTCGATATGATTCTTGTTGTACATTCTATGTTGGAAAGGCTTGATGATTTGAATGGTTGTTGTTCTTGTTTCCTTATTTCTTTCTTTTCGTATTTTTTATTGTAATTGGTTACTTGTTGTCTTTATCACATGAACTCTCTTACTATAATTTGTTGCTTTTATTTCCGTTGTTATACGTGTATTGTTAATTTCTTTATTGTCCTTTAATTTCTTTTATTTTCCATTGTTAGATTATATCAATATCTTGCACATGTTTCTATGTCTAGTAGGTGCCTTGACCTAGCCTCGTCACTACTCTACCGAGCTTAGGCTGGATACTTACTTGGGTATCATTATGGTGTACTCATGCTATGATTCTACACATTTTTGTGCAGATCCAGGTACATATGCTCGTGTCGGATGCTAGTGAATGGATACAATTACTTCAAAGACTTCAAGGTAAACCTGCTTGATGCTCGCAGGCCTCAGATCACCTTCTTCTATTGCTTTACTATTGTTTATCTTCATTTCAAACAGAGTTGTATTTAAAGACTACTAGTACATTTTTTCACTAGAGCTTATGACTAAGTTCCACCTGTTTTGGGAATTACTGTGACTGTTGTATCATTTGGTTTCATTATGACAATTATTAGTTTAATTTCATCATCTTAGTTGTTAATTCTGTTAAATTCTTAATGTATATTAGGGGCTTACTTAGTCTTAGAGACTAGGTGACATCACGACATCCTAAGCTTGGAATTTGGGTTCGTGACAAGTTGGTATCAGAGATCTAGGTTCATAGGTGTTACGAGTCATAAGTAAGTTTAGGAGAGTCGTGTGGATCGATACAGAGACGTCTATACTTATCTTAGAGAGGTTGAAGAACTATTAGGAAAATTCCACTTCTTTGATTCCTTATCGTGCAAATTTATTGATTTTGAAATCTGAGCCTTTGTCTTCTATTCTCTCATAGATTGTGAGGACACGCATTGCTAGATAAGATGATCATACACCTGCGCTTCCTACTAGTGGCTCCTCAGATGCTGCTCGAGAAGGTGCTCTAGCTGCAACATGTGCCCCTCCTCGGCCTCTACCTTGGCCCCGACCTCTCACGGCCATTGTTACCCCTGGATTTCAAGAGACCTTAGAAATTTTTTTGAGCATGTTCGTCACTCTAACTCACGTGGGATTGATTATCCTTGCACCAGCTATATCTCAGGCTAGGGGAGGAGCTCAGACTCTCGTGGCTCGGACCCCAGAGCCGCGGGTCCATATCGATCAGGTCTCGAGTGTCATGAAAGCACACAGATGGTTAGGACAGGATGTCTGGCATATTTGGCCTTTGTGAGGGATGTTGGTGCTGATATTCCTACTATTGAGTCTGTACCGATAGTGAGGGACTTTCAGAATATGTTTCTTGATGACTTGTGGGGCATTCCACCTGACAGGGACATTGATTTTGGTGTTGACTTGGTGTCGGGCACTCAGCCCATATTCCACCGTATCATATGGCACCAACAGAGTTGAAAAAATTGAAATAGCAGCTTTAGGAGCTACTTGTAAGGGGTTTATCAGGCCTAGTATGTCACCTTGGGGTGAACCGGTTCTATTTGTGAAGAAGAAGGATGGCGTTATGCGGATGTTCATTGATAATTGGACAAAGTTACAATTTAGAACAAGTACCCACTATTATGCATTGATGACTTATTTGACCAACTTCAGGATGCTAGATTGTTCTCTAAGATTGATTTGAGGTCTGGGTATCACCAACTGAAGATTTGAGATTCTAATATTCTGAAGACGGCATTCAGGACTCGCTATGGTCACTACGAGTTTCTTATGTTCTCATTGGGCTGACTAATTCCCCAGCAGGTTTATGCATATGGTGAATAGTGTATTCCAGCCATATCTTGATTCTTTTGTCATATTATTCATTAATGATATCCTGGTCTACTCCCTCAATCAGGATGAGCATGAGCAACATCTGAGGATTATACTCCAGACATTAAGGGAGAAGAATTTTTATGCTAAATTATTCAAGTGTGAGTTTTGGCTTGATTATGTGGCGTTCTCTGGGCACATGGTGTCTAGTGAGGGTATCAAGGTAGAGCCCAAGAAGGTTGAAGCAGTTCAGAGTTGGTCCAAACCGTTTCAGCTACTCTCATTCAGAGTTTTCTTGGTTTGGCTAGATATTATCGCCATTTTGTGGAGGGTTTCTCGTCCATTGTTGCACCTTTGACTAGATTGACTCAGAAAGGTTCCTCATTCAGGTGGTCTGATGAGTGTCAGGAGAGCTTTAAGAAGTTGAAGATCGCGTTGACCAAATCTCTAATACTAGTTTTGCCTTCATCACCGAGTTCATATACGGTTTATTGTGATGCTTCGTGGATTGGTATTGGGTTTGTCTTGATGCAGGAGGGTAGGGTGATTGCTTATGATTCACGCCAGTTTAATCCCCATGAGAAGAACTACCTCATTCATGATCTAGAGTTGGCACCCATTGTACATGCATTGAAGATCTGGAGGCATTGTCTCTATGGCATGTCTTGTGAGGTGTTTACAGATCATCGGAGTCTACAACACTTATTTAAGTAGAAGGACCTAAATTTGAGGCAGCGGAGATGGTTAGAGCTGTTAAATGACTATGATATCACCATTTTGTATCATCCAAGGAAGGACAATATGGTGGCTGATGCCTTGAGTAGAAATGATGAGAGTATGGGTAGCCTTGCATATATTCCAGTTGTTGAGAGGCTGCTAGCATTGGATGTTCAGGCTTTGCCCAATCAGTTCATGAGGCTAGATGTTTCGGATCCTAGTCGGGTTCTTTCTTACGTGGCTTCTCGATCTATTTTTATGAACGCATCAGAGAGCGTCAGTACGATGGCCCTCATTTGCTTGTCCTTAAGGACACGCTACAACACAGTGATGCCAAGGAAGTTTCTATTGGAGATGATAGGGTGTTGTGGATGCAAGTTCGGATTTTTGTACCCCATGTGGAGGGGTTAAGTGACTTGATTCTTGAGGAGGCCCACAGTTTGTTGTATTCCATTCATCCGAGTGCCGCAAATATGTATTTGTTATACCCCATATTTTCGTACGTGAAAGTACACCATAAGTAAATTGATGAAAGCTCGGAAATGAGATGTTACATCCCGCATTTTTGTACGTTAAAGTTTCGTCGTAAGTTAATCGACGTAAGCTCAGGAATGAGATTATTTTGAGATTATAAGTATTATGCTATTTCAAATAAGTGATAAGTAAATGCGTGAAGGTGAGAGGGTGAGAATCGAAAAAATTGAGTTTCGTCGAAACATTTTGGGACAAAACACGGTCTAAGCTATATACCTGGTATTTATGGACTTGTGCCATACAAGGTACCACAGGACCATGATAGTAAGGTATATAAAATATGTTAAAAGTGATCAGTATTTTAAGTAATTTGAGATAATTCTTAATTAAGTAGATAATTGGTTAATTATAGATTTTTGGTGGGAGATTAACAATGTAATTGGAAATTATGGATATGGATGAGCCTAAAAGGCCTCCAACGTGGCAGCAAGTGAAAAAAGATACAAAATCTAATGGTGACTCTTTGGTTTATGAGATAACTGGCATAATTAGAGAATTCTTTGGCCAAGACTAAGCCACAAAGTGGGCCCCACAACCTATAACATAACTTTAAGAGTTCTTCTTATCTTGTTAAAAGTATGATGCTAAGATTTGGTAAGTGCTGGAGGAATTTTCAAATATGAGTTCGTAGGAAACTTCATAACGCTACAACAACGTGTGATGAAATTCTAAGAGAGCACGGTATAATCTTTTTCAAGAATATCATACGAATTTTTTCATACTTCGATCCGTTATTACATATTTTGTTGCAATTAACATGTGTTAGAGGGTTTGTCAAGAGAATCGGCTCAGGTATGTTAAGGCTATCATTATAAATGACTCTATTCACAGAAGTGCTAGAGGTGCCCATGTTCTCGATTCCTCACGTGTTTTAATGTTATAAAATATGTAAGTTGATAAAGTTTATTTCATGATATTAATCAAAGGCATATTGATCTTATGACATTTCGAGAAATCCTATTAACATACTTCTTATGAATTTCATTCATTTATACATGTACATTGAATCATGACCAGATGGCGTTATATACGCGTATATTATATGTTTATGGAATATGGGAAAAGATTACGACGTTATATACGCACCACCACCTGATCAGCCGGTATATGTTAATGATTTTGCTCATAGTGGCCGAGATGATATGATGGGATGCCCTCATAGGCTCGATGATGTTATGTACGCATATGCCTATGCATGGTATGACCTATATACACATATGCATGGCATTATAAATATTAAATGATTCATAGAGCTATTCAGACTTGCATGTTGAGTCTTTTACTCCATGTTTCTCTCATGTCTATTTTAATTCTTACATACTCGGTAAATTATTTGTACTGACGTCCCTTTTTCCTAGGGACGCTACGTTTCATGCCCGTAGATCCCAATAGACAGGTTGAGAGTCCTCCAAGTAGGCTATCAGCTTAGCAGAAGGTGTTGGTGCGCTCCATTTGCTCCGGAGTTGCCTCTTTGATCAATATGACTTGGACATGTATTGGGACCTGTTCCGACCTTAATGGTATTTATCTACTCTTAGAGGCTTGTAGACATATGTCATGTATATGAAAGATTTTATGGCCTTGTCGGCCTATGTTTAGTGTACGAGTGATCATTTTGGTCTTATAGGCCCGTATGTCATATGTATAAGTTGTATTACACGTTGGGTCATCCTATGTCGAGTATTCCCTCATGTTTTATCCTAGTTATCTCACGAAAGCCTTTCTGTCTCATTTACCTATGATGGTATGATACAAAAGATATGTTACGTAGGTACTCGGTTGAGTAAGGTACCAGATGCCCGTCGCGGCCCATCGGTTTGGGTCTTGACAGTATCAGGACTTGAGGTAACATTACTGTTGGAGGAGAATGAAGAAAAATATAGTAGATTATGTGGCTCGGTGCTTGAACTGTAAGCAGGTGAATTACGAGCATCAGAGGCCGGGTGGTTTCATTTAGAGACTTGAGATTCCCGAGTTGAAATGGGAGCATGTTACCATGGATTTCAATGTTGGGCTCCTACATTCTTTGAAGAAACTTGATGCAATTGGGTGATTGTGGATTAGTTGACTAAGTCCGCATATTTCATTTCGGCCGTGATACCTATTAATTTGAGCGATTGGCAGAGATTTATATCCGCAAGATTGTTCGTCTTCACGGTGCGCCGGTGTCCATTATTTCTGAACACGGCATCCAGTTCACGTCGCAGTATTGGAGAGCAGTGCAGCGAGATTTGGGCACACGAGTTGAGTTGAGTACAGCTCCCCCCCCCCTCCCGACGAACAAATAGTCCGAGCGCACCATTCATATTTTGGAAGGTAAGATACGCACTTGTGTTATAGATTTTGAGGGTTATTTCGATCAGTTTCTATTGTTTGTAGAATTTGCCTATAACAACAACTACCAATCGAGTATTCAAATGGCTCCTTTCGAGGCCTTAATTGGAGGCGGTGTCGTTCTCTGGTGGGTTGGTTTGAGCAAGAAGACGCTAGGTTATTGGGTACTGATTTGTATCAGGATTCCTTAGAGAAAGTTAAGTGGGTTTAGGATCGGCTTCGTACAACACAATCTAGACAGAAGTGTTACGACGATCGGAAGATTTGTGATGTTGCCTATATGGTGGAGAGAAGGTATTTCTTAGAATTTCACCCAATAAGGGTGTTATAAGGTGTGATTACCCAAGGGGTCATTTTATGAACTAAGACTCCGTTCTAGGCTTGAATTGGCGAAAGTTAGAAATTTGGCGATTTTGGTCGACAGTGGAAAATTAGGTATCGGGGTCGGAATGAGATTTCGGAAGTTGGAGTAAGTTCGTTGTGTCATTTGTGATGTGGGTGCAAAACTTGAGGTCATTCAGACGTGGTTTGGTAGGTTTCGACGTCGTTAGTGAATTTTGAAAGTTTAGAAGTTCTTAGGCTTGAATCCGACGTTGATTTGGTGTTTTGGTGTTGGCATGAGTGTTCTGGAGGTTCGACTAAGTTCGAGTAGTGATATATAACTTATTTGAATTGTTGGTTGAGGTATCGAGCGTCTCGAGTGAGTTTCGGATAGATTTGGGTTGTGTTGTGCTCGTTTTTCTAATGTTTCGACGTCGTTTCTTCAAGCGTAAATAATATCATATTGAACAAATAAGCTTTGGTTTCTGTTTTGGTTGAAGTATTAGACCCGTATCGTGATTACCGACCTGTTGCAAATTGCCACTGACTGCGTTTTTAAAACTCTGCACGATTTGCAAATATTAAAACCTACATATCTCCTTCATTATAAGGTCAAATTGGGTGATTCAAAAGCCTAACTTGACTAGAATTTCACAAGAAATACATTGGAGGCATAAAAAGCGAGTTTTGGGATTGTTTGGCATGAGAAACGAGGCATAATAACTGGCAAAAAAATATATAAAATAAGGGTTTGTTCATTCGGTCATATTTTGAGTTGGGGAGCTCGGATTTGAACGATTTTGAAGGCGATTTTCACCATAGGGATTCGGGTAAGTGTTCTTTACTCATTTTTTGGTTATGTTTCATGAATCCATCTTTGTTTTTGAGATTTGATTGATGATTTTAAAGTGAAAGTGAGGGAGTTAGGGCTTGAGTTTTGGAGAGTTTTAGGTAAGGATTTGAGGGACCAAATGGAGTCTGATTCTGATAAATTTTATATGGTTAGACTCGGGAGAGGACGAGAGTTTTGATTCTGCTATTTTTAACTGTCGAGATGTGGGCCTAGGGGTCAGATTTTGGCTGATTTCGGATTTTTGGCATATTTTGTAGTTTTTATTATGGAACTCGATTCGTTAGCCTATGTTGAAGGTATAATATGATTATGACTAGATTCGAGCGGGTTAGAGCAAGACTCTAAAGGAAAAGTTGTAATTGAGCAATGAGTGGCCTGCGAATTTGAGGTAAGTGCTTGGTTTAACCTTGACTTGAGGGAATAGAAATCCCCAGCTTAATTGCTTTGTGAACTTGCATGTGTGTGGTGTATAGGTGAGGTGACGAGTATCTATGCACCACCAAATTGTCTGTTAAGCATGATCATTTCCCCGTTTCTAATTTATTTGATTCATTGCTTAATTGTTTTAGGCTCATTGATGTTTCTATGACTACTTGGTTTTGTTAACTGTTGTTAAGTCTTGTTTCAATTATTTTGGAAAGTGTTGGTTGTTTCCTTGGTTTCATTGTGGTACATAAAGATTGAGCTGGTTGGCATTGTTTTTACGAGATATATACATTCCTGTTGGTTTCACTTTTGAGATGGTATTGATGAAGTTTATGATCAATACAGTTTACTGTTTATAATTATTAAGACAAAGATATTGTGAAAGGCTTTGACCTAAATTGTGAAATTTTTATAAATAAAGTGATATGATATGTCTGGTAGGAGCGGATTGCACGCCGCAAAAAGGAGTGATAAGGGTGGACAGGTGGGATCGGGTTGCATGCCGCAACAGGAGAAATAAGGGTGAAATATATATAGGGAGTAGCAATAAGGGTGGACAGGTGGGAGCGGGTTGCATGCCGCAACAAGGAGAAATAAGGGAGGACACTTATGTTTTACTGATTTTCGAAGAAAACAAAGATTTGAAAACGTACTGTGTTACTTTACTATTTTTCATATTTTGCACTACTTTTATTTTAAAGTTAAAGTTTGAAAATTTGGAATCTTACGTGAGAATTGGTTATAGCTGAGACCTAGAAAAGGTGGCTGAGTTATTTTAAATTGTTGCTACAGTTATTGTTTGTTTATTTTAGAATTCCCTTTTGCTTTATGTTATATTGTTCACAGGTTATATTGTTAACGCCCCCCCGTAGCATTGTCACTACTTCATCGAGGTTAGGCTCGGCACTTACTCAGTACATGAGGTCGGCTGTACTGATACTACACTCTCTTTATTCTGTGCAGATCCAGGTACCGCCCAGCGTTAGGAGATTTTTAGTAGCCCGCATTCATCATCCGGAGACACGAGGTAGATCTACTGGCATCCGCAGATTCCTAGAGTCTTCTCTTAGTTCTTTATATGTTTTTTTTACTATATTCGAAATAATTACATTATTTCTTTCAACCCATTATTTGTAGTAATCTTAGTAGTTTGTGAATTATGACACTAGACTCTGGGGTAGTCTTAGAGTTATATATATATTTAGTTCGTGGCTCTATTTATTTATTTGTTTATCATTTCTTATATATGAAGTTATTAGTTGGAAATCATTAGATTTAATTTACTTTAAATTGTCTTATTGTGTTTAATTAAAGATCCAAAGGAAAATAGCTAATCGAATTCTAACATTGGCTTGACTAGCAAGTGTGGTATTAGGCGCCATCACGATCCCTAAGTTTGGGAATTTGGGTCGTGACAAGTTGGTATCAGAGCATTAGGTTGCTTAGGTCTCACAATTCACGAACAAGCTTAATAGAGTCTGAAGGATCGGTTCGGAGACGTCTGTGCTTATCTCTCAAAGGCTATGAAGTTAGGAACAATTTCACTTCTATTCTACTCTATAGTGCGAATTTATTCTACCACTGATGATTGTATATTTGCCTCCAATGTGCCAGCCCTAACTTGAATAATCTGATTTATAAAATAGATCAAATAAAGGGGCTCATCATGCAATGTGAATGGAAGTGAAGCAAGAATTTCAGTGCAGTATCTGGAAGAGCGGAGGGGAAAAACAAATTCAGGATCAGTAGTCCAGATTAATGCAAACAAAATAAATATGGGAAGGGTAACCAAAGTTAGGGTCAGTAATATAGATTGGTGCATACATAAAAAACGAGACTACTGAATCACTCAAGCTTGGTGTATCAAATTTGCACACAACTGAGGCTATAAATTTGTTCCTTGAAAGACGATTTCTGTGGATGAGCTTATAGATTCTAGACACCCCATGCTTTGCATGATCAAATGAGCCAGGGTCCGACTTTCCTGACATGATACTTGGAGCTTTAGACTGAGCATTTAAACTTTGAGAACCACCTTTATTCATGGCTTGTATGAACACAAATGACTTTTGTAGACCATCACCAAGACGGCTCTCAAAGAAGGATGGATACCTGAAAAGGAGAAATTCAACAATTAACATAAACCCATTGTATCTAGAATAATTCTATATTCTAGCAATACAAAGAGCGTACTTCTCATTCATGTTCATCAACAAATGATGAGCCAGCTTTGAGTTCACCTCCTGAGGATCTATTTCAAGCGCTATCAAAAAGGGAACACAAGTAATAGGACGGACAAGACCTTGACGCAATACAACTTCCACAATCTGTTTGAACAAATTCAAAGGTAGATCAGAATAGGAATCTACCCCATAATTCGAATAGGTGAAAAGATTTGTCTATAACATTGAGAATAACTGCTCCATGCTTCAGAAAATAGCATTACATAGAATTTCCAAAATATTGAGGATTGATATGGGGAAATGTAACACCAGCAGTGAACAGACTAGCTTTTAGACTAAATGGCTTATACGTGGGAGTGAGTTCAATACATACGAGCAGCTTAACGAATCAGTTTTTACAGGAAAAGAAATATGAAAAATTAGGGAATTACCTTAAGAGCAGACTGACGCACTTGTTCATTCACATCCAAGGATCTTTCTAAGATTTTAGCCCAATACAATTGAGCTATTCCCCCACAAATATTGGTATCACCAGCCCCTGTCCTCTCACAAACCTTGACAACACACAAAGCATCTACAACCGGACAAGAGATGAAGCCCCAATGACAGCTACGATTAGGGGAAGAGACAGAAGCAGAGCTCAGTCTAAAGCTCGAACATCAGCACCTATTGTACAGTCTCAAATGGATCTAGACACGGAGGTTCTAGCTCAGTGGGTACATGTTGGGCTAGTCCAGATTTCATAAGGATTCATAGCTACTCCAATATTGCATAACAAGGGAATAGCTGAAAGCAATAGGGTTGATTTCGTTGTGTTTCAGATGACACCAAGAGGTGGTGGGAAGATTATGTAATTACTAGGCCATTTGTGGCTCTGACTGAAGATGCGGACGTAATGAGATCACCCAGTGAATCATGTAGGGGTGCAATGGACCTTGGCATATGGTTGATTTATATGAGATGTGGAGTTTAACATTGTGTATTATCAAACATTGTGACCTGTGACTTTGTGCCAAGTGGGGAAGTCCACCGTCAAGGAATAGATTGCGGGATCATGTGTTATATCGATTTTGGACTTGGAATGTATAAGGCCTGAGATTTTGCAAGAGATAAATCTGGGACTTGCAATATGTACGCCTCCTTAATAACCATATAGCTCAGTACCAAAGGAGTTATATAGCCAACTTTAAATCTACAGAAGGTCTACTAAGTGTGGAAGTCACGGTTGCGGATTTTGGGGTGCTCCAGAGGGAGTATAGTGGTTGACGAGCTTCTAGACTATATGGTTCGTGCCAAAGAATTATCTGTATAGAGCCTTACCTTTGGGATCATTGTGCATCAATAAGGATAAGAGTTACCCCAAAGAATAACGAAGATCATATGAATAAATGGGGTAGCTCAGCAGTGTTGAGTCAGCATAGTAAAAGAAGAAATGGGCCGCCGGTATTTGTAGCAAGCCTATGAAGAGGACAACCAGCCAATGCAACACCAACTACTTGACTCAGTTCTCCTAAATGTTATTGAAAGAGTTTGTTTCTCGAACTCTCCATAATGCGTGGCGCATAGGGTTTGAATGGTTGTGTCAGGTCACCATGACGGTGTCAGGACATGCCATCAGGTTTGATAAGTTAACCCGTCATACTCCTACTTCAGTTCATATAGCCAGAGGGCGAGTCCCCATACTCATTAAAGGACTCGATTATGATGGTAAAAATTATGTACGACTCAGGGCAAGTTGATACTTCATTTCGTCTAGTGGTAGAAATTGCTTAGATGTTAGAATGTGTCCAGAATGAGGAAAAGAGGAAGCTAAGGAGACTAAGAGGTCTCAAGGTTCTAAAAGATTCAGTGAATTTTTCTTTGCAACAACAAATTATTTTGGCAGGGGCTCGGGAAACCGACCAGCCCAGTCCATATATCTGATTACTCGGGGTGCTTCAATGAGTTTTTTTAATGCACCGCCGCTACGAGATTCCTCCTACGATTATTCCAAGTTATTTGGTATAAACTCGGTATGAGCAGGCGAATCATTTCATCAGAGCACTCAGGCTACGTGCCCCATTGCAGTTACAACTCAACTTACACGACCAGCTAGGGAAAAAAGGCTCGGAATGTCGAAGGTGGAGGTCAGATTCCTAGAGGTGGAGACCCAGCCTGTTGATATATTTTCTATGGTATGGCTGAGGTCGTTATATCAAATGTTGTCATTACAAGAACAATATCTAGTTATTATAAAGTGATAATTTCCTTAACTTTATTCGGTTATGAGTATCTAAAAAAGTCCTCCTAATATGCTCCACTCTCGGGTGAGCTTCGTAACTCTAAAATCTACTTATCTGAATACTTGTATTGAGAAATTCTATGGAGATAGCTATGTCTATCATTACGTGTTGTAATTTTGTTTAACGGAAAATATTTAAAAGAAGAAAATGGAATGTTTCGATTGGCACGATATGCATATTACTTGTGATTCATAATTGAGGGTGAGATCCTCGCATTTTAATATGATTTGATATGTTTAAATCGGGCTACGAGCCACGGCGAAAGTTATGTAAGGACGAGATCCTTATGATGAAAAATTCTTGTGTTTAAATTATCCCTTGTGAAATTAAAATTTGTACTATAATACTAATAGGGAGTCATGCCTGTTAGGTTTATTCAAAAAATTTTGTATAAAAAAATTATCTGTGCATATTTTTCCAAATTCGTGCTATAATTATTGAGCTTTAACCTACAAGGTAGGTGCCCGCCCATGTGCGTTAAATGAGACACGTTAATTCAGGTATATAATTAAGAGGTCTTCAAGTATCGTATCTCGTTATCAGTATTGTGAAGGTTTGAAAGGATATTATTGTTAACGTGAAGCTATTTGATAATTCTGTAATTGGCAATGAAAAGCTATTAAGAAAATAGAGGCAGTCAAGAACTGGCCTAGACCCACTACAGCCACGGAAATCAGGAGTTTCTTGGGTTTGGCGGGTTACTACCGTCGTTTTGTGGAGGGGTTTTCATATATATCAGCCCCTATGACTAAATTGACTCAGAAAGGTGCCCCATTCAAATGGTCAAACGAGTGTGAGGCGAGATTTCAGAAGCTCAAGACATCCTTGACTTCAGCACCGGTGTTGGTGTTACCATCAGGTTAAGGTTTTTTCACGGTGTATTGTGATGCATCTCGTATTGGACTAAACGCAGTTTAGGTTATTGTGGATAGGCTGACTAAATCAGCACATTTCATTCCAGTGGCAAGTATTTATACATTGGGGAGATTGGCATAGATATATATTCGAGAGATTTTTCGCCTTTGCGGTGTGCCTGTGTCTATCATTTCTGATCGGGGTACGCAGTTTACTTCGCACTTTTGGAGGGAAGTTCAGCGTGAGTTGGGTACACGGGTTGAGTTGAGTACAACATTTCATCCTCAGACGGACGGGCAATCCTAGCATACTATTCATATTTTAGAGGATATACGCCGCACTTGTGTTATCGACTTTGGAGGTCCTTGGTATCAGTTCTTCCCGTTAGGAGTTTGCTTATAACAATAGTTATCAGTCGAGTATTTAGATGGCTCCTTATGAGGCATTATATGGTAGGCGGTGTAGATCGCCAGTTGGATGGTTTGAGCTGGGAGAGGCTCGGTTATTGGTTACAGATTTAGTTCAGGAGGCCTTAGATAAGGTCAAGATCATTCAGGAGAGACTTCGTGCAGCTCAGTCTGGGAAAAAGAGTTATGTCGATCATAAGGTTCGTGATGTGGCATTCATGGTTGGAGAGAGAGTATTGCTTCGGGTATCACCCATGAAGGGTGTTATGAGGTTTGGGAAGAAGGACAAGTTGAGCCCTAGGTATATCGGGCTGTTTGAGATTCTTGATAGGCTGGGGGAGGTAGCTTACATACTTGCGTTGCCTCCAGGGTTATCCTCCATTCATCTGGTATTCCATGTGTCCATGCATCAGAAATATCATGGTGAACCCGTCCCACGTGTTAGATTTCAGCTCTGTCCAATTGAACTAAGATTTGACTTATGAGGAGGAGCCGGGAGCCCTTTTAGACCGGCATGTTCGTCAATTGAGTTCTAAGAGTTATCCTTCACTTCGAGTGCAGTGGAGAGGCCAACCCGTTGAGGAAGCTACTTGGGAGTCCGAGTCGGACATGCAGAGTAAATATCCACACTTGTTCGCCAATTTAGGTAATCTTCCATGTCCGTTCGAGGACGAACGTTTATTTTAGAGGTGGAGATTGTGCTGACCCAAGGATTCATTTTATGAACTAAGACTCCGTTCTAGGCTTGAATTGACGAAAGTTAAAAATTTGGCGATTTTGGTTGTTGGTTGATTTCCCAATGCACACGCAAGTGTACGTGGTCGACAAGTAATATAGGAT
>ML375001.1:0-20209 GCA_005239525.1 Nicotiana knightiana
TAGGAGGTCATGGGCCGTATGATGAGATTTATGGATACTATGTCCCAGGCTGGTTTATTTCCAACGGATCCTGCCACATCTCAGGTAGGAGGGGGAGCCCAGACCGCTACTGCCCAGGCTGCAGGCTAGACAACATCACTTCATCATACCCCGGGTACACTGCCCGTGGGTGAGGCCCAGACTGTGGCAGCATCACCTGAGCCTAGACCAGCTGCGGACGGTGATCCGTAAAAGTTATTGCACATATAGACTCGATTGCACCCTCCAGTCTTTGGGGGTGAGAGAGGCGAGGATGCCCAGGATTTCATTGACAGGTGCAGGGACATACTGCACAACATGAGGATACTAGAGTCCCATGGAGTCGACGTCGCTACTTTCCAGTTAGAGGGCAGGGCTCGCAGATGGTGGCAGTCCTATATTCTCAGCAGGCCAGCAGATTCTCTTCCTATCACTTGGGAGCAGTTCACTCTGATGTTTCTAGACAGATATATCCCACTCTCTGAGAGGGAAGAGCTACGGTATCAGTTTGAGCAGCTGGAGCAGGGACAGCTGTCAATGACAGACTATGAGGCCAGGTTTTCAGAGTTATCTCGCCATGCACTCATGATGCTACCTACTGATGCTGAGAGAGTGCGGAGATTTGTAGCCGGGTTGCATCCAGGCATTATGGCCAGCATGGCCTGAGAGGTGGAGATGGGGACTCCTTATCAGCTAGTAGTGGAGATTGCTCGCATTATCGAGGGTTATCGAGGGTCAGGGAGCAGGTACAGCTGGATAAGAGAGCCAGATATTCCAGGTATTTCAGAGGTGCCCCAGCTAGGGGCAGAGGTCAGTTTGGTAGCGGTCAGCCCAACAGGCCCCCATATCCCAGCACCCCCACCACCACCTCCTCGTGGTGCTCCAGTGAGGCCTTACTTCAGTGCTATGCCATAGGGTTCTCACCGTCCCCCAGTTATCCAGGGTTCTTCTTCAGGGCGGCAGGTCGTGCATCCGGTGAGATGTTACGAGTACGGGGATATCGGCCATATCAGGAGGACTTGTCCCAGGTTTCGGGGCAAGGCAGTGCAGCAGTGTTATCTGCCTATGAGTCCAGGACCAGCAGTCAGGCCACCTAGGGGTGGAGGACAGGCCGGCAGGGGTCGTCCTAGAGGTGGAGGCCAGTCAGGGGGAAGTCAGACAGCTCCGGTTCACTCTGGTGGAGCTCAGTCTTCCGATACTCCAGCTAGATTCTATGCCATTCTGGCCATATCAGATGCAGTGGCCTCAGACGCCGTGATCAGAGGTATTATTTCAGTATGTGATAGAGAGGCATCAGTGTTATTTGATCCTGGATCCGCTTATTCCTATGTTTCGGTCTTATTTTCTCATTTTATGGATGTCCCTCGTGAGTCCTTGGGTTCTCCTATATGTGTGTCCACTCCTGTGGGCGATTCTTTGGTGGTAGACCAGGTTTACCGGTTATGGTCATATTCTACGGGTTCGAGACTCGAGCGGATCTCTTATTGCTCGACATAGTTGATTTCGAGATTATTTTAGGCATGGGTTGGCTATAACCTTATCATGCTGTGTTATATTTCCATGCCAAGACAATTACTTTATCCATGCCAGAGTCTCCTAGGCCCAAGCTTCCTCGTCCATTTTCGTAGGTGCGAGACCGCAGGTGCGGTCCTTGAGACGCAGGTGCAGAACCACTGTTAGGCAGTGTGTTTCTTTAAAATACGAGATTCTTCGTTGTTTCTTCATTCCTTACTCCATTAAAAAACTTTGAGAGCTTGAGAAAAAGTCTCCACGACCCAACCACTGAAAGGTAAGTAAATTTTATCTCAAGATTTGTTAATGCATGAATTTCTAGTTGAATTTAATTACCTAATTAGTGAAAAGTTAAGGAATTGGGTAGTAAACTAGGGCTTTCGATAATTTGAGAATTTACCCGTGAATTAGGTATGAAATCAAGTAAAAATCATGTATTAATGATCCTTAGGTTATGGGTTAATGGTTCCTTTGTGAATTTTTTAAATCCGAGCATGTAGGCTCGGGGTTGGATTTTGGGACTTCTTCAAGAATGATGAATTTGACTAAATAGTAGGAGAATTCCATGCTTTGAGTATAATTTTATATTTATTTATGTAACGTGTGATTAGTTTCGAGTCCTTGGGTGACGAGTTCAGAGTTTCGGGCGCATTCTTGACCCGGGGAGTAGGTTCGACGCGAGGTGAGTCTCCTTGCTAACATTGTAAGAGGGAATTTTCCCATAGGTGATTATAAATGGTGGTTTGTCCTTATTTAAGGGGGATGTGCACGCACGAAGTGACGAGAGTCCGTGCATAGCTACTATTATGCTTTGTCGGGTAGTTTAGGACTCACAAGCATGCTTTATGTGTCGTATCTGTGATCTTGCATATGGATTAAGTAGTCTAATATCCTTGAATCTCACATGTGAAGGCCTAAGGGGTTATGCTTGAAGTTGAAATTACTAAATTTTCACCCTATTAGTATGTTCCTTGCTAAATTATCTGGAATCTTCTTCTAATCATGAGTTTATATGGGAACCCGAGTCGCATAGATGATTCGCGAGCGGGGTAGTCGTAGTATTATATTAACCCGAGTCACATGAATGATTCGCGAGCGGGGGTGGTCTTAGTATTATATTAACCGTGTGCATGTTCGATTCGCGACCAGGGCAGATAGATGCATCTATGGTTTGGGCCATTCGACCCTCGGCAGTGCACATTTACTTTTCTCATTGTAAAGGTCGTACGTTCATAGCCTGTTATATGTTTGGTAATTTATGAGAAGCCTTGTAATTGTAGCTGTTGATTTCATGAAAGAAAGAAGGTTAAATAACTTGTATGACATGGAAAGAGATGGTGTGAGGGTACTAAAGATTGTTGTTTGATGCACATTTTTTATTACTGTTCATTGCTGCTATTACTGGTTGGCCTGTACTTATTCCACATTGTCTGACCCTAGTAAGTGTCACGTCGACCTCTCGTCACTACTTATTCGAGGTTAGGGGGGATACTCACTGGGTACATATCTGTTTATGTACTCATATTACGCTTTGTACTTAATTGTACAGGTTCTGAGGCTTATGCATCGAGTTATCCGACCGAAGCTAGACCCGTTGGAGTATATTCTGGACATGACTCCACGATGAGTTGTTTCCCTTGGCGATTCTCAGCAGCACTATGTAGTTATCTTTCTTTATTTCTGTCTACGTCTTTCAGACAGTAGAACAATTTATATCATCTTTTGTATATTCTACTAGTTCGCCTGTAGACTTGTGACACTAGTTCCTGACACGCACATAGTAGACTTCATATTTTTGGGACTGTATATATTGGTTCATGATCCTTGTGGCTACATTTACTTAATTCGGTTAATTTATCCGCTCCTACCTAAATGTTCTAAGCTTAAAAATTTGTTAAGTGTAGGGTTGAATTGTCAAATAAGGATAATATCACTAGTAAACAAACTGTTGGCTTGCCTGACCCCGGTGTTGGGCGCCATCATGACCTGCGTTGGAATTTTGGGTCGTGACATTGTTAAACTCATTCCTTTAAACAACTACCTGACTTTCGTTCCTTACTCCTGGCCTTTTCGAAATTTAGCCGCTTCCTGACACTTCTCACATGTCCTCCTTCGTCGTATGTTGTCCAATTCAATATCATTCTCTGCAACTCTTACACCAGTAGATCACCACAAATTCAAATTTTCCGAGGATCATCTTTCTCGAGCTTCCTTCATTGGAAATAACTATTCGGTCCTAAACCACCACGCACCACGATCTCTAACAGCCGCTTCTTCAATACTACTTCACAACACTATGACCCAATGCAATCGAAGAAACCATAGCACCGATAGACTTAACACATTCCATTCGATCAATGACGACGATATCACATCACAGGTGAATATACCACCTCACTTGAAAACACCAAGTCTTACTACTTTATCAATCCAAGTCATTCATTAAACCGACATATGGGCAAGAATTCTACCATCATATCAACACCGCGCGATAACCAATCGTAAGCATCATAACAATCTTAGCATAGCCTCAATGTTCTCAGAAACACGGCAACCAAACTGAAACAACATAATATTCTTCTGCAGGGCAACAACAACAGCTCCAACCAACTACAAATGGAAAACATCTTGCACCGTATCCGTAGCACCATTTCAATTCCTCAAATCCATGTTTCATGGCAAGCGCTTCGTGACGTATAAGATTGAGTAGGAAGAACATAGGCATAAGCCTCAAAGGAATCGAATCGCACGATGAGCAATCAAGAAGGGAAGTACTCCTAACAACCCTGTAGCCTCTAGAAGATAAGTACAGACGTCTCCGTACCGATCCGCAAGACTCTACTAGACTTGCTCATGACTCGTGAAACCTAAGGAAACCTAGTGCTCTGATACCAAGTTGTCACGATCCATAATCCATAAGGTCGTGATGGCGCCGGACACCATTGTCAGGCAAGCCAACCATTAAATAGTTAAGTTAAATTTCCTGTTTTAGCATTTTTGAAATCATTACCTTTCACTTTATTACATGATAACTGAATAAAATCCACTTAGTAAATACGACCGTTTAATATTCTATTTTCATAAAATACATCCCAAACACATCCCAGAACACGGTGTCACAAGTGCATGAGCAATTTCTAAGAATTTCACAAATACTACAAAGCTTGTCCGAAATACAAATTGGACAAGGAATTTAAAATGAAAATAAATACAATATGAGGGAGACTCTGTCAGCTGCGGATCGCCTCTGGATGATGCAACTCGCTTAAGTCTCCAAACTAGCCACCTCGCTTGAAAGTACCTGTGCAATAAAACTGCACAGCAAGTGTAGCATGAGTACAAAAATAACGTGTACTCAGTAAGTATCCCGCCTAACCTCAGAGTGGTAGAGACGAGAGGTCGAATTAGACACTTGCTAGAATTCAATTTAGTATAATCAAGTGAGACACTAAGCATGTATGTCGTAGGCAATTTATTAAAATCAAGAATAAATAATATCAACTCTTTCCACATTTAACACTTTAAATCATCGTCATTTCAGTTGACAATTTAAATCATAATCAGGGATAAGAAACATCAGGCTTATTTCACATCTTACACATCAATTATTCTTCTTTTTAACTGGAAATTATGAATTTCCTTAGGCCGATAAACATGCATAAATCACAGGAAATACGCAACAATTATCATGCGCAAACAAAGTGCCGAGGGTCGAACGACGTGGACAAGCAATAATAAATTGTGCACTACCGAGGGTCGAACGACTCAAACCATAGATGCATCTATTTTCCACGCTCGCGAATCGATCATGCGACGTGGTCAACATAATAATAATAAGGCTAAGCTGCTCGCGAATCATACCTGCAACTCAGGTGCTCATATGTACACATATTCACATAATAAATCTGCATTTTTATCAAGAAATCAGTTACTCAAGAAATTGGTAAAATTCTTCTTAATGGAACACGAAAAAATAGCATTTAAATCTTTGAGTTGAAACTCATTTATCAAGTTTAATAATATTCAATAATATAACCTTATCAGGAATACAATTATCCACGGAGGAATCAATTCTCTTGCTAAATGATTAAGAAAGGTACAATCTAGCCTTCTTACGAAATAAATTACCAATTCAGCGGAATTATCAATCTAAATTACTCAGTAAGGCATGCTAGTAAGTCGTAGACTACCCGGACATGTCATAATAGTACCTACGCACGGACTCCCGTCACTTCGTGCGTACGTAGCCCCCACAAACAATAACATGTATTTATTTAGTTCACCTAGGGGGATAATTCCCCCTCACAAAGTTAGAAAGAAGACTTACCTCGCTCCGAAATTCCATAACCGGCTTCAAAGCCCTTCTGACGACTTCAATGGACGCACAACGCCCCAAAACTATCCAAATAGCGGCCTCCTCAGCTCCAGCCAAAAATCGCACATGCGCCCCATCGTTCGCAGCTGCGCCTTCACAGGTGCGGAAATTACATTGCAGCTCCGCTCCCAGCCAAGCCATCAAAAGCTCGCACCTGCGGCCAAAGCCTCGCAGGTGCGGTCACACCAGATAACAGCAACCTCAACACTTCTTCAAACTTTAAACTTGATCCGTTAACCACTCGAAATCCACCCGGGGCCCCATCCGATTACACCAACCTATTCCAAAACCTAGTGTGGACTTGCTCAAGGCTCAAATCATATCAAACAACGCCGAAATCACGAATCGCACTAAAACTCATACTTTAAGAAGTTAAAATTTCAAACTTTCACATCCGATACCGAAATCTATCAAATCACTTCCGATTGACCCCAAATTTTTCACACAAGTCATATTTGACATTATGGACCTGCCCCAACTTCCGGAATTGCATTCCGACCCAGATATCAAAATTTCCACTTCCGGTCTGATTTCCTCAAAAACCTTCAAATTTCTATCTTTAGCCAAATGACTTCAAAATAACCCACAGACATACGAATTCACTTCCGATCGTGCACCCAACTCTAGAATCACCATACAAAGCTATTCCCAGACTCGAAATCCCAAACGGACATCAATAACACTAAAATGCGCTTCAAGCCAAACTTAGGAAATTTCTTCGAAATGCTGACTTCCACAATATACGCCGAAACTCTCTCGGGTTACCCAAAGCCCGATCCAGACATATGCCCAATTCCGAAATCATCATACGAACCTGTAGGAACCTTTAAATCCCGATTCGTAGGTTGTTTACTCAAAATTCCAATCTTAGTCAATTTCTCCACTTAAGGCTTCTGAAATGAGAATTTTTCTTTCCAATTTGACTCCGAACTTCCCTAAATTAAACTCAGAACATGCCCACGAGTCATAATACCTGAAATGGAGCTGCTCATGACTTCAAACTGCTGCACGAAGCGCTGGAGCTCAAAACGACCAATCAGGTCGTTACATTCTCCCCTACTTAAATAGATGTTCGTCCTCAAACGTGCCAAGAGCTGCTCTGGAGTTATCTGAAATCACTGCTTAACACCTCAAGCACCTGCCCGTGCTACCACAAACCAGTTGAGCACATAGGCCTGATCAAACCTGAAGACATCCTCCTTTATCCATACAATCAGCTCATAACCCAATTCCAATACCTGGAATTCTTGTCCTGGCCTAGTTCCAATATATGAACACCATATCAACTACCAAACGATATACCAGAACATGACTGCATACCTTTGCTGAATCAGCACCATGCACCGCATAACTCATCATCTGACCACAATGACACTCCCTGAACCTTAATAGCCAAAATTTCACGAATCTAATGCTCCCAATGCACCTTATGATATATATACATCCTGCTATAATGCTGGCGATACCACCACAATGGAGGAGATGTGTAGAAATTTCTAACTAATTGCAGAGTTAACCAAACATTGAATCTCTCATTTTTGACTTAGATCATCATCTCATTACGAACCAAATAATTGTAATTGTCCTTTAATATATTCCGCATAACCTTATCACACTAGATCCCTGATCCAAAAATCTCGTCTCACCCAGGATGAATTGTTCAAACAACCAATCACCCCAGACATGACCAACAGTCTCACATGACACCACAACGCGCCAATAAGCCACAACTCAAACATGATACATAAGAAATGACTCGGGAAGGGACTACTCAACTCACGTAACTAATTTGAACTTTTCTTAGAAAATAGGAAGTAAAACACAGAAAATAGATATAGGGGACCGTACGCAACATCACACTATTGCGGCGCGCAACCCGATCCAAATAACATGCCCGTGGCGACGTGCCACCCGGTCCACACATAAAATTCACATAAGGAAATATATACGGAGCTGAATTGCTTACTGATACAATTTACTGAATACCGGTCACAAGCACGCTAAGTGCATAATACCATCCTGGGGAGACTGATAGAGCCATATGCTACAAAAATTAAGTACAACTGAGGTGCGATATATGTATACTCTGAAATCTCAAGAGCCCTCCTGCTCACATAACATCATTACTACGCTGAATCTTAACACATAGAAATTATCAAGTCGTTTCGCAACTCGCATGACACAACCATAATATCACATGAATTTGACGAAGACGGAACAACACCTGATATTCGAACACCTATCCTTGAGGAGCGCTATACTGAAATGAACACATCTGCCACACATGAACCCCCTAGTCTTGTTTCAATCAATTCACACACTTCAAGCCGATTTTGCTCGCACTGAACTAGGATGGTAGCCTTACCTGGGGTCCAAAATAACCCACTTCCTCTCATACCACACAGGATCATCCATCATAGCCGAGACAACACCGCAATCCATAACCCACTGAACTGAATGCCTTCCTGGCATAAATTCTCAAATAAGCAATAATGCACTTCCTTATACTTGGTCTAAATATTCAACCAATTAGGTGACTACATGTCACACTTATACCATCTTCCCGTGGTCACACTCCCACGACCTTCCATGAGGTAACAAGTCTACAGATCGATACCACCAACCACACTAATGCCGCAAAACACTTAAAGAACCCATGACCAGGGTACAAAGCCTCTTTCACCGAATATCGACCTCAGGTGACACTGAAGATAACAACAACTTGCTCTAAACTTTCAAATCCCCTTTTCTTGCTCGCGCAAGCTCATGACATCCTTGCCAACACCGAACCACAATCTTGATCCTTACTTCCAATTACATACTGCTTACTGCACCTAACATGCCAATATGAGATTGCGCGAGAATTCCATCATAACTCCTGAACCACTAATAGGGTGAACACTTCATCATATAGAAACCTTTTACTTACCTCAATTCAAGAGAACCACCACAACACACGAGTGAATTCCCACAATCACAATACATGCAAATCCTTAAGTAGTGGTCTGAACCACCATAAATCTTCCAAGATCCGCCTACACCTGATAGGCCATAGCACTCGAATGCTCCCACATAAAATCTATTACGACGAGCGACAAGCCACGCACATACCGGCCCAAACCATATGCATAATTTAATTACACTGACGAAACTGATCGCTGCCGTAAAGGTGCCATTTCAACCATGGCCATTCAATCTATCTTCTTTTAATCATCCTTAACTGCCTCAGAAATAATAGTAACCCCATTCAACTCATAGCAAACTCAATCCTCAATCCTCACTCATCCCGAGTGGATTGATTCACGAGACCATGCTGCCTCAATCCTACAAACCGTCTCATACCCTCCTTGTGCGCATTCATATCTCCGACCGATATACCCATCCTGATAATCTTTCTACAAAGGCAAAATGGCCATTTCTTACTAACTATGGCCTAATTAGCAGGCCCATTGTGAAGTACACCTAGTCCAAACATTCCTCTCTTTTCACTTTAGCAATCCATGCCACACCTATTAGACCAATCGGATCTCGCTACGTCACCCGTCTCCTACCCTCACAAAACAAGCACAAAAAATCTGGACCATTTGTTTCTTAGATCAATGGCCCACGACTTTTTACCCTATTTCCATTTTAATTTTAAACATCAAGAGATTTAATCTCAATCGTTGGATCACAAGGATCCAGCGGTCACAAAATTTCCCTACAAAAAACATATTAACACCAAAATTCCAGAGAGACCCCCCCAATACCTTAAACCCTAATCACTTCTCACATCACTCGCCCAACTTACCTCCCCATTTCCTCTTCTTCTCTCATCACACTTAAACTCACAGAACCATCACCACCCAAACCTTGCACTAATTAGTGCAAGGTCACATGTTCATCAGAGAATCATGCTTCATGTCTCTCATGTCCTCAATTCTCGCAGATTAATTCCCATTTCTATCACTCCATTTCAAATCTCCCAAATCTGAAAACCCTAATCATGGAGATGAAGCTTCAAATCAACCATGGGTTTTCCAATCCTTGGCATGCATGGCCTTCCATTCTGTCTCTACACCACAAAGCCCGTCATTACTTTCCCTTTTTGCTATTCGATTTCAAAAACCTTCTTTGAAGAGGTCATACCAAATGGTAAAACTTTAACTCACCAGGCCTCCTCCTTTGTCTTTTCAAATCAAAGGCGAGTCTGGGACATTAGCTGGACTCAATGTTGGGATTCAACACCCAAAGGTCAAATGCAATGACCTCTTGGTATGAAGGTTCTGAAAATCGATCCTTCGCACCTCATATGTCAGCTTTCTTCACTCAGGTAAACTCAATATTGGTTTTTCGCTCTGTCTTCTGATTTTTATTCTATTTGTTATAACCATTACCATGAGTCACCTTCCACTATCTGATTTGAATTCTTTGAAATCCTAGAGCCTTAATGGAACTATAAATAGAATCCTTTAATGTTCACACCAACAACCACCTAACAAGAGAAAATCATGATACTACTATCAAAGAGAAATACACATACAAACACTGAGAGATTTAAGGTTCCAAGTGTCACGCCTCGAACCTCGGCATGGACGTAATACGGCACTCAGTGCCTGGCTATAGGTGACCAAGCAAACCAACGACTAGCTGAATCAACATGTGATATCACAACATACTAAATGTGGAAGATAAACTAACAAATGTTGATATACTGAAAGCCTAAATGATATAAATCAAAGTGTGGAAACATTACTACAAGTCTGAAACATATCTGTAGTCAACATTGCTTAGCATGAAAATCTTGTGACTCTATCTAACTATTATTCTAGTATATGAAGCCTCTAATGAAGTACTGAAAACAGTGATGTCTGAAAATACTAAAGACTGTAAGGTAACTATAATGCCCTGTAAGAACTGGAGTTCAACAATTAGCTGGTACGAGAATCCTAGCGCTCTAAATTGTCAACCTGTAAATCATTTCCTGCATCGTGAGATTCAGTCCCCGGGCAAAAATAGATGTCAGTATATTTGAATTGCACTGGTAAGTAAAGCAACTGAAAGAAAGAACTATAAATGCTAAAACTGATACTGAGCTGATAACTGAATATAGATAATTGATAATTGAAACCATAACTGTTGAAACTGAAACTAAAATGATTACTGATAACTGAAATAATAATTGATAACTGAACTAAACAAAGGAAGTAAGGACATGAATACTCCCTCTTCTGAATGATGAAAAACCTGTTTAACTACGGCCTAGGGCCCAATATATATGTGCACAAGCTATGGCCTCATGCCCAAGTATACGTATACATACCTACGGCCTCAGGACCAAAAACTCATAAAGCATCAACTACGGCCTCAGGCCCAAACTTGCATAAAGTATAAACTACAGGCCTCGGGCCTAAATATGCATAAAGCACATAAACTACGGCCTCAGGCCCAAATACAAAATCATACTGCAATATGTGATGCTGAAATACTGAATCATATTGAGTTACATGATACTAGAATACTGAATAGTACTAGACTGAGACATGTATTTTTGAACTGATTATGAAAACTAAAACTTCAAATGTTTATGACATGCTGAGTGATCTAGAATGAGACTCATGGGATTCAAACCCAAGTCTATATTGATTTCACACTGAGGTCACAACATTCAGAATGAAATTCATAAATGCGTTATGGAGCTAGATAATAGAAAATCTGAAACTTTTCAACGAACTAGGTTTAAGTATACATTTTCTGAGGCAATTAGTAACGATTTTAAAGAAACGTAGTGTAGGGAGAATCATTAACATTCCCAAACATAGAGACTTAACCTCACATACCTTTATTCTGGCATTTTTAGCATATCACAATATTCGTCGCCTCTTTCAACGATAATCTATGGCAATATATATCAAGAAGAACCAATTTTAGCACTACGACTCACGTTTTGGCAACTTAGGAATTTTATCAAATACCTTATAGGCGTAAAGCCTCATATCCCTTATTAATGGTGCTTTCTTCACCCAATTCCCATTCTAATGTCTCTAGGGGAGTATACAATCCCAAATAGATGTAGCTAACACCATTTCTCATCACCTAAATATTTACAATAATTATAAGTCAACAACCCAATACCCTAGCATAGTTCTTATGGTTCTATTTATCAAACCCATTTACTATTCTCCCCAAAACTCATCAATTCGAAACATTACCTTTTTGAAGTTCAATCCTCATGAACTCGAGTTCTAGGGTTTCTTTTCCCAACAATGGTGTCTCGATCAAATATCTAATGATTTGAAGGATTTACCCATGTTAATAAGGTGTTGGAGAATTAAAATTATCTTAGAATAATCATTAGAACTTACCTTGGATGATGGGGTCTTAGGGAAGTTCGGTTCTTGAGAGCTTCCCTTTCTTGAGTATGTTTTCTTGTTTGGGGGTGTAGTGGAACGAGTATGTATTTTAAATAAGTTAACACGTCCCAAACCTGAGGAGGAAAATGAAAATAGCTCGGGTAAACCTCGTTAGCATGAGGCATCATCTGAGGCACCAAAATAACTATGAAAAGCGCCATCAGAGGCGCCAAAATTACAATGCCTTGCACTGTCTGGGGCGCTGGGGATGATGCCCCGGACAGTGCCTTGAACTGTCTGTGGCACTAAGTTTTTATGGCCTTGCACTATCTATGACACTGAGTTTTTATGGCCTTGCACTGACTATGTTTATAAAACATATCTCCCATAAATTTAATCGATTATATAAAATTTTATGCACCTCATTATCGGTCTTGATTCCAAAATAATGGTTTCCACCCATACTGTAACGACCCGAAATCCCATCTTCGGGCCATGATGGCGTCTAATATTGAACCCGCTAGACAAGCCAACGTGTATAGTTAAACTAACATGATAACACCGAATTAATAGAATAAAATAAAAACAGTTCACAATTTTTAACAGCGGACATAGATAAAGTGTCAAAGCTAAGTAATAACATAATACAACGTTGCAATAATTCCCAAAAACCCGGAGTCACAAACTCACGAACTGTCTATAGGAGTGCTAAATACAAAGTTTGTAATGAAATACATGACTGTCTTTGAAAACTAGAGGAAAAACAAGACAAAAATATAGAAACTAGGGATAGGAGAGACGCCAAGGCCCACGAACGCCAGTGGGTATACCTTGAAACCTCTGGGGTGGACTGAAGGAGACTCCCTCAACACTGTCCACTGGGTCCGGGTGCGGGATCTGCACAACAATAAGATGTGCAGTGTAGCATCAGTACAATCGACCCCATGTACTGAGTAAGTGCCGAGCCGGGAAAGGCTAGTTTAGCTGAGTTTGCCTACAACAACAGCTATCAGTCAAGCATTCAGATGGCTCCGTAAGAGGCGTTGTATGGTAGACAGTGTCGGTCTCCAGTCAGATGGTTTGAGCTGGGAGAGGCTAGATTGTTGGGTTCCGAGTTAGTCCAGGATGCCTTGGACAAGGTAAAGATCATTTAGGATAGACTTCGTACAGCTCAGTCCAAAAAAAAGAGTTATGCAGATCACAGAGTTTGAGATTTGGCATTTATGATAGGCGACCCGGTATTTCATCGGGTGTCGCCCATGAAGGGCGTGATGAGATTTGGAAAGAAGGGCAAGTTGAGCCCTAGGTACATTGGTCCATTTGAGATTCTGGACAAGGTAGGAGAGGTGGCCTACAGACTTGCCTTGCCACCTAGTTTGTCAGCTGTGCACCCAATGTTTCATGTATCTATGCTCCAGAGGTATATTGCAGATCCATCTCATGTTCTTGACTTCAGCGGTGTCCAGTTGGACAAGGATTTGACTTATGAGGAGAAGCCGATTGCCATATTAGCTAGGCAGGTTCGTTAGTTGAGATCGAGGAGTTATCCTTCGGTTCGTGTTCAATGGAGGGGTCAACATGCCGAGGTAGTGACTTAGGAGTCCGAGTCCGATATGAGGAGCTGATATCCCCATCTTTTCTCAGACTCAGGCACCTTTCTATGTCCGTTCGAGGACAAACGTTTGTTTTAGAGGTGGAGATTGGGATGACCCCAAAAGGTCATCCTATGTTAATTTAGCTAAATCTATGTTCTGAGGCCCTGAAAGCCTCCTTTAATGTCACCTCGATATGCATGCATAGGCCGAGCGTGTAGCCAGGAAGCTTTTATGTGAAAACTTGATGAAAAGTTGATTTCATAATGATTAGTTGATTAGAGTTGACTTTGGTTAATATTTTTGGTAAACGGACCCGGGCCCGTGATTTGACGGTCCCGGAGGATCCGTAGAAAAATATGGGACTTAGGCGTATGCCCGGAATCGAATTTCGAGGTCCCAAGCCCAGAAATGAGTTTTTAAAGAAAATTGTTTTCTGAAAATAATAAAGACTTTTGAAAATGAATTTTGATGTGATACCTATTTTACCGGGCCCGTATTATGGTTCCGGAGCCCGGAACAGGTTTAATATGTGTTATATGAGCTATCTGTAAAATTTCGTGTAAAACAGACTTGGTTTGATGAGTTTCGGATCAAAAATGGAAAATTTGATAGTTTATGAAGTTTGAGAAAATTCTATAGATTTTGGAGTTTAATTCATTGTTTTTTTGATGTTATTTTGGTGGTTTCATTACTCGAATAAATCCGTAGGATGATTTTGAGGTCGTGCGTACATTGGGTTTGAGGTTCCGAGGGCTCGGGTGACTTTCGGGTAGGTCCTGGTAAGTCTTTAGGCTTAAAATATAGCTGTTGGAGGTCACATAACTCAGATCTCTGAACTTACCACCGAGTTCCGCGGTCCTTTTTCGCGGACCGCGCTGAGGGCCGCGGTCGTTTTTTTGCGGTCCGCGGTGGAGGAGCTGGGCCACTGGTCAAACTTCGGAGGCCTATATCTTTTTATCTACAAGATATTTTGAGATGATTCAAAAATGAAAGTTGTATCCCTTAGTGTCTAGTTTTCAGAAAGGTAAAGACATCGTAATTTGGACATCTGTATAACTGCAATCATTTTTCTTAGTTTTCTTCAGCTTTTCTTGGTCTTTGCTAGCGCGGCCGCAGTCCATTTTTCGCTGACCGCGGTAGGGGGCCTGAGGGGGGTATAAATAGATGGGAATTTCAGTTATTTTCATTTTTCAAAGCCCTAAAAACATAAGAGACGATTTTCCAAACACTCTTTCTTCTCCAAAACATTAGTAAGTGATTTCTAACTCATTTTCTTTACTCCTTAACTTCTTTTTACAAGATTTCACCATAAAATCTAGGCCTAAAATCATGAAATCAAAGTAGAAATAAGGGATTTTGGGTAGAGTTAGGGTTTTGGGAATTTTTGGTAATTCAACCTCAATTTGGGGTTGGATTTCAAAACAAATCATATATTTGAACTCGTGGGGATATGGGTGATCAGGTTTTGGTCCGAGGCTCGTGTTTGGCCAAGCGGGCCCGGGGTCGAATTTTGGTATTTTTGGAAGAATGCTAGAAAATAGATAATTAGGCTATGGGATCGATTTATTGAGTCATTCTTGATATAGTTAAGTTAATTGTGTCTAGATATTGTTGTTCCGGAGCTGAATTCAAAAGGAAAGGCGGTGTTAGAGGCTTGATTGCTATTTTTGGACCCGAGATAAGTGTATTGCCTAACTTTGGTGAGGGAATAGGTATCATATGCTATGTGCTAAGTGTTTATCATGTCCAATGAATAGGTGAGCTGACGAGTACCTATGCATTGTGTGTCAAGCATGCCCGTGAGTCCATTTTTGATTAAATTCTTGTCCTTACTTCCATATCCATTGTATTATGAATTTATCTCTACTTGGAAGTTGATTGTGTTGAAAATCCTCGTTGATGAACTTGTGATGTAATGGTCATATTGAGGACCCAACTGTAAAGGNAAGGAAGAGTGTAAAACAATAAGGGTGATGTCGTGCCATGATTTACATTGATCACATCATATATTGCATAGTGAGGAAGAGAGTAAAAGCACGAAGGGTGATGCCGTGCCATTTATTGCATTTCTGGCATTATATTTGTTTCATTAGCATATTTCTGATAAATTGCCTTCTTGTCTGTTCCTATGTACTTAATTAACTGTTCTATCTCACTTGTTACCCCACTGTCTGCTCCCGTATCCCCCTACATATCTATTTATCTCTTGCTTTGTTTTTCCACGATATATGTTGTAGAATAGGACAGGTTAACGTTGTTTTCAAGTCTAGCCTCGTCACTACTTCGGCCGAGGTTAGGCTCAGCACTTACTCAGTACATGGGGTCGGTTGTACTACTACTACACTGCACATCTTATTGTTGTGCAGATCCCGCACCCGGATCCAGTGGACAGCGTTGAGGGAGTCTCCTTCAGTCCACCCTAGAGGCTTTAAGGTATAACCACTGGCGTTCTTGGGCCTTGGCGTCTCTCCTATCCCTAGTTTCTGTATTTCTGTCTTGTTTTTCCTCTAGTTTTCAGAGACAGTCATGCATTTCATTTCAGACTTTGTATTTAGCACTCCTATAGACAGTTCATGAGTTTGTGACTCCAGGTTTTTGGGAATTATTGCAACGTTGTATTATTTTATCCTTACTTAGATTTGACACTTTATCTACGTCCGTTGTTAAAAATTGTGAATTGTTTTAGTTTATTCTGTTAATTCGGTATTATCATGTTAGTTTACTGTACACGTTGGCTTGTCTGGCGGTTTCAACGTTAGACGCCATCACGGCCCGAAGGTGGGATTTCGGGTCGTGACACATACTCATCCCGATAGGACTTCACATGTCTAGAAGGTCATATTAAAATTCATTTAACGCATCGACAACTAATCCGTATTTATGGGGTGTTACACCAAGCCTTAGGTTTCTTACTAATTTTCTTTTACTTTGTTGAGTTCTATTGTTGGTCTAAACTTGAGGGTTCTGGAATTTTGAGCAAATAAAAATAGCTCGTTTTGTTTGCTTCTCTCAAAAAGGTCGGCACGTCACTCACTTTTCTCTTTTGTTCGCTTCTTCGAATAATATAAGTATGCCAAGATAGGTTCTGTATATAGCAATCATTCTATGTGTGTTTAACATATTAATACTTATGCTCTATTAGTTTAACGACTTCTTATGATTAGCTTATTCTGTTATGAGTCTTTAAATGATGGTTTATTAAATCATAATTGATACCTGTTGATATTTGTTCTAAATTTTTCCAATAGTCTCCATTCCTAAGTTATTGTATGTTTTTGTTCAATATGTACTTCATAGTTTTCATTGACTTGCAGTAAGTTTATCTCTGCTTTGTTGCATCTCTGTAGTCTTGTGAGCTTTGAAGTTGAGTTTACTACCTGATAATTATAACTAAGATGAATCTGAAATTGTTTAAGTTTATATTCCTGTCTTTTAACCTTAAGCATGAATTTTAAGTGGCTAAATTCTTTCTTCTCTGCTTATGTTTGTTGGACTGTTTTTTGAGTTACTAGTATGGTCTTTAACTTTTTTTAGTTACTATTATTTCTATCAATATAACCTTGTTTACCTAAACTTCATATTTTTCTTTGACTGATAATTTTATTGTGATGTTCACCTCCACATATTGTTTTCACTGTATCATATTTGTCTTATGGTCGAGTTTATTATTTGATAACCATAACTGGGGTGAGTCTTGAAAGTTCATAAGTTCATATCACTTAACTAAGGTATCAAAATCTAAGTGTTTAGATGGTCACCTTCTCTATGTCTGTAACTGCTAGCTCTGAGAGCAACTTCTAGGCTATCACTATGACATTCTCATGGTTATACCTAACTGTTGGATGCATTTGCATGAAACCATTGTGTTTGAGTTAGGCTGTCTTCTTTTCAGAAAACTTTACTGTACATATTTTGTTAAAGTTAAGCTATCTTCCTATTCATAGAACAAGTCATGATCATGTCTGATTATAGTCAATTGGTAATTGATGTATAATTGAACTAGGTGGTCTCGTGATTTGTTGATATCTCGGATACATGTCTATTCAAACTGGCTTGTGAACTATTTCCTTGTCCTTAATCTATTTGAACTACTGTTGATTTTGTGAAGCTTACATGCATCTATCATTAAATTATCTTCCATAAAAGTAGGGGTTAGTTATTATTTTATAATCAAGTAAGAATTTTTAGAAACTGAAGCATGACTACTTCATACTTAGATACTAACCTAGACTTGTGTGTGAGTTAAACTTGTTTTGATACGATGCCTCTTTTACCTGTAATTCCCTTCTTAAGTGAAATGTTTAACTTTATCCTATAATGTGCCAAGCTCCCCTTCTTATATGGGGTCACTACCTCATATGTATAGTTGACTGAATATTGCGAGTATCCCTGTTTGACTCTATAATACCATGTTCTTATCTTAAATTGTGCTCAGTCCTTCCCCTATTGCTCCTTTGAAACTGAACCTGATTCTTAAACATTATGAAGTCCTTTTTGATACTATCTGAACATGATGACCTGTTAATACTGTTAGGAGCATGACTCTGTTGAGTTCTTAGGAATCCCGTGTTTGAATCTGTGAATTTGTAGTCATGTTGAGAGTTTGATTCTATTCCTGATATCCTTGATAACCCTCCCCCCATAAAAATAGTTAGCCATGACTGTTTGTCTGAATCTTTATTGTTGACCTTTAAGGTACTAAGTAGTGTTATTAATCTCTGCATGTGTTAATAACAAACTAAGCAGTTCACAGTTAGTTTGAAGGCATGAATATCTACACTTCTTATGCTACTTCCATATTAATTATGTATCCCCCACTTTCTCTTTGAATGTGTTTTCCCTTAATGACTTACTCCTGTAATAGTATGATATGAGACTTTTATTTCTCTTCAATATGTCAACCCCTTTTAGGTTTATCTAATATATATTATTTATTTGGTATCAGAGGTAGTCTGTGTTCTCTTATGTTATTCTATTGGGAAGGAAAGTATATTTTTGTGATAAGTAATACTTTAGTATCTAATTTAAATTGGAAGGGACTCATTGGCACTTAAACCCATAAGGAAAACATGTCGTTGGTGTTTAAGGGTATTTTGGAGAGGAGTTCGACTCTAGGTTGGGATGTTCTCCCCAGCACAAGCATCGCCTTGGGCCTTGAGTCCCTTGGGAACTTTGAAGTGTCGGGGGATCGAAAGGGAGCATTGACCTCGAGTGGAGCTCCGTTCTTACATCTTAATTCATTGACACATTATGTTCTTTAAAGGTTTAATGTTTAATGACAATGAAAGATTTCCAATCCGAATTATTTGCTAAGTAAACCACCACATTAATATATATATTTTCCCCACAATATTAATCATATCCTTATTTCAATTATCTGTTTGTATACCTGTCATGTAAATTAGAATGTGACCTATTATATGTACTAGAGTATGTGGAGAACATGAAGTCTATTTCTAATGACTTTCTTTCTCTTTTGGACATGCACATCGGCTTGGGCCGCAGAGTTCCTGATGAACTCAGGCCAATCCCAGCCTTGTTGTATTTCATCGGGGAGTCCAAAATCAGTTGTATTCGCATCTCTTTACTGGTGGTCCTGCCTTCTTGAGGCCCAATATCCAGAGTCCAGTCCTCTTTCTCTCAACTTATTTATCATTGTTTACTATCTCGTTAATTCAGTGTACGCTTTTGCTAGTTTAGTTTACTACTAGTTGCATTTGTTATGTCTTTGTTGTTGTTTTATCTCTCATGTATATAACACTCATATATTAGATCACATGCTTTTTTATGCTTTAATATCATATAAATTTAGGCAAGCCTTAAACAATATAGGATTTTAAAAAAGTAATTAGTTAGTAGTAGATCCTCATTTCGCTAATTATAATTTTCTCATATCATTACTATGTTATCGCTCACTTTTATTTTCCTTAAAAGATTTAAAAACCCAGAATCTAGCAAAATAGCAGCCCCATTTCAAAGGAGAAATCAGATCTCGGCTTCATCTTCAAGGAAAAAATAAGAAGTTCAAAAAATGAAGAATTGTTTCCCTAAATGATTTTCAGTGAAATAATATTTCTATAAATCTTCAAACCAAGGTAAATTTAAAAATAATCTTTCTTACAAATAACTCTTAATACTACTCTAGCATCTATTCTTCAAAAAATAATCACTTTTCCTAACTTAATAATTCAAGCTATATAATATAAACTACTTTCAAAAATTCTCATAGCCTCCAATAACTTTTTTGTAATTCCATCCCCTTCTTAAGTCTTACACACCCATTTCCTTTAGTATATAACGAGACCTACCTTAGTGATTGATGAGTGGCTAGAATTCGTGATTTTAAGCATTATATCCCTCGCATTTTATGAGCTTTA
>ML375002.1:0-28563 GCA_005239525.1 Nicotiana knightiana
TATATATATATATATATATATATATACATAGATAATATCGGGAGAGGGAACATGCTGAGGGGAATACAAGATAAAGAACTACAGCTGAATAATAACTTGAACAGTCAATGTACTAGGAATCAGTAGAACCAAGTGAACACAGTAAAGAAAAAATGCACGGTATCACCCTTCATGCTTTTACTCTCATCCTCACCGTGAGATTAATAGAAACAACACGACATCACCCTTCGTGCATTAACTCTCATAACATGGCACGCCATCACCCTTTGTGCATTACACTCACAATATGGCACGACATCACCCTTCGTGCATTAACACTCTCAACCTCACATAAAGTCAATAGAAACGGCACGACATCACCCTTTGTGCATTAACACTCAACCTCACCATAATGCAATGAACAACAACAACAACAGGGAGATAAGATAACAAGTATAAGCTTTACCTTTCACATTTGGTTCCACAATATCAACCACAACTTCGAAATCAATACTCAACTACCACCATAAGATTCATAAGCATGATAAAAGCAATCAATTCAACAATACTAGTCAAAACATGGATAACATGAACAATGGAAGCTAAATTTTCAAAAAACCACATCCCACCACATGCTTTAACCCAACTACAACACATAAGTACTCGCCACCTCACATATACGTTGTTCCCAACAATTAAACAATTAGCAAATAGGCAAACAATTTTTATTCCCTCAATCAAGGTTAAACACGACACTTACCTCGCTCCAACGTCTCAAACTCAAAGCTCAACACGGCCTTTCCTTTCACACAAGCCTCCGAACCGATAGAATATAGCAAATTACCAACCAAACAATTCAATTTAAGCCTTAGGAACTAGCCACAATTGTAAGGAATTCAATTTAGGCCATTTTTGAAAAAGTCAACACCCAGGCTTGCTTAGTCCAAACCCGAAATTCGGACCAAAACCCGATTACCCATTCACCCCCGATCCCGGTTATGTGATTTATTTTGGAATCCGACCTTAATTTAAGGTCTAAATTCCCAAATTACAAAATCCCTAATTTCTACCCAAAAACCGCCAATTCTCCCATGAAAACTTTAGATTTTAGGTTGAATCTTAGAAAAAAGTAGTGGAAGATTGAAAGAAATTAGTTTAAGATCACTTATCAATGATTAGGGGAAGAAAAATTCTTTGGAAAATCGCCTCTTGTGTTTCTAGGTTTTAAAATTTGAAGAATGATTCAAAAATCCCGTCTAAGTCATCTTTTGTTCAGCTACAGGTATCGCATTTGCGACCCAGGGTTCGCAAATGCGAGCCCACAAATGCGACATTTTCTTCGCAAGTGCGAAATGTGCCCTAGGCCTGCAGTCATCGCAAATGCGAACAAGTGTTCGCAAATGCGAATAGGAAAGAATCGCAAATGTGACCAAAGCTTCACAAATGCGAAGGTCAACCCCCATCCCACTGCTCGCAAATGCGATGGTTTCTTCGCAACTGCAAGGCTCGCATTTGCGAAATCTGCAGGTCTGATGTACACTGGTTATGATTTCTAAGCTCAATTCACTCCGTAGCCTATCCAAAACTCACCCGAGCCCTCTGGGCTCCAAACCAAATATGCACACAATCTAAAAACATCATATGAGCTTGCTCGTGCGGTCAAATCGCTAAAATAACACCTAGGACTACGAATTGAACATCAAATAAAAATGAAATTTTCATGAAGACTTTGAAACTTCTATTTTCACAACCGGACGTTCGAATCACGTCAAGCCAACTCCATTTTTCATCAAATTTCACAGACAAGTCATAAATATGGTATTGGACCTATACCGGGTTCCAGAACCAAAATACGGACCCGTTATCCAAAAATTCAAACTTTGGTCAAATATGTCAAATTCATTAAGCCTTTAACTGTCAAATTTTGACAAAGTCTAATATCTCGAGTTAGGGACTTCCGAATTTGATTCCGGGCATACGCCCAAATCAAAGTACGGACCCATCCGGATCGTCAAAATACAAATCTGGGTCCGTTTACTAAAAATGTTGACTGAAGTCAATTCAATCGAAGTTTTAGGGAAGAATCCTTCATTTTCACAATTGTTTTACATAAAAGCTTTCGGGAAAGACGCTCGGACTGCGCACGTAAATCGAGGAAGGCTCAAACATGATTTTTAAGGCTTCAGATCACATAATTAGGTTTTATATCATAAGATGGCCTATCAGGTCATCATATTTGTATAGAATATTTTGGTCATTTTTTTTTTCAAAATATAACTTTGTGCTCTCTTTTTTCCTATTTCAAAGTTCATTCCGATTTAATTTTTAGAAATCAAAATTGAACTTCTCAAAGAAAAATGTATTATAAATTTGAAAGGCTTTATATATATATAGGACAACTTATGATCTAGAATTTATGAGAATATCTTTAAAAAGAAAATATATGTTATGAATATAATTATAATTAGAGTGAATATCTATCTTTTAGAGAGTTTATTACTTTGTGGTTAATTCATTTTCAACCTATAAATAGAGGGGTCTTACCCCATTGTAAATGATTCCAAATTAATAAGAATCCTCTCTCTACTTTTCTCTACAATACTCTTCTTCTTCTTCTTCTTCTTCTTCTTCTTCTTCTTCTTCTTATTCTTTTATTGTTTATAACACGTTATAAGCACGAGACTCTAACTAATTAAGTAGAAGCTTTGGGATTGATCATAATGATTGTATATTGTTCCCTGAACTTCCTTCTTGAATAAATTCTGGATTTAAGGTAAGTATTTTACTTTATTTTTCTCTTTTAAATTCTTGAAATTCTATAATTTTATTTTAAATACAAGCAAAGACAATAAACTTTGATTATAACTCTAATAGAGTTTGCAAGAAATTATAACAACCCGAAGTGGTAAAATTTTTATGCCTTGCCATGATTAAATTCATGTATGATTGTGGGCAAAGAATTGGAAACCCGTCCCATTGAATTTGCTTCATTCTCATTCCCCTTAAAAGAATGTGATATCAATATGTGATAAATCTGAAGAAGACAAAATTATTACCGTGAAGGTATCAATGGATGTGGACGTGGCAATAGACGAAATTATAATCGTCATCGTTGTGATAATGAGAATAATAAGGATTCTAAAAATAATCCTTCATTATGTGAAAGTAATATTTGTCATCAATTTAACATGAAATTTTGTAAAACACATATATATAATTATGATCCATTCATGATGTGAATGTGACAACAACTGATTTATGAATACATATTCATTCTTTGAAGAATATGAACGTGCTAGTGGTAATTCTTTGAAGAATATGAACGTGCTAGTGGATATATCACACTAATCTCTACAAAAAAGTTTGAGATGAAATAAGAAAATAATTTCATTATTTTGGCATGAATGGTCATTGATCACGTACCTATTGTGATTATGCCAAAATATTATGACAATGTGATTAGTACAGGGAAAAGGTAATAGAAGAACCATATTTTTCCTATAATGATTTTGACCATGACGATAATGGTATAACTTTGATATTCACCATATGGATATTGATGAATATATGGTAGTACAAAATTAATTGAAAGCTTTAGAAGATACAATTATAGTACTTTGGAGAAATAAAATTGATTATCAATAAGATACGGTGCCGTAATGTGATGACCAAAAGATCATCCTATGTTAATTTATCTAAATCTGTGTTCCAAGGCCCCGAAGGCCTTCGTTAATATCACCTCGATATATGTGCATAGCCCGGGCATGTAGCCGGGAAGCTTTGATGTGAAAACTAGATGAAAAGTTGATTTTATAATAATTAATTGATTAAAGTTGACTTTGGTCAACATTTTTGGTAAACGGACCCAGACACGTGATTTGCTGGCCCCGGAGGGTCTGTAGGAAAATATGGGAGCTGGAAAAATGCCCGGATCGAATTTCGAGGTCCCAAGCCCGAGAAATGAATTTTTAAAGAAAATTATTTTCTGAAAATAAGAAAGACTTTTGAAAATGAACTTTGATGTGAAATCTGGGTTACCAGGACCGTATTATGGTTCCGGAGCCCGGAACAGGTTTAATATATGTTATGAGAGTTATCTGTGAAATTTGGTGTAAAAGGGACTTGGTTTGACGTGTTTCGGATCAAAATTGGAGAATTTAGAAGTTTATGAAGTTTGAGAAAATTCTATAGATTTTTGAGCTTAATTCATTGTTATTGATGTTATTTTAGTGGTTTAATTATTCGAATAAGTTCGTAGGATGATTTTGAAGTCGTGTGTATATTTAGTTTTGAGCCCTGAGGGCTCGGGTGAGTTTCAGGTAGGTGTCAGGGTGCTAAACTTAGGAAAACTCTGGTGTAAATGGGTTGTTGCTGGTGTCTGGAACTTTGTTCTATGCGATTGCGTAGGGTTTGCTGCGATCGCATAGCTTTAAGTGAGGGGGAGGTCAATTTCCTCTATGCGATCACATAGAGGTGTCCGCGATCGCATAGAGTATAGGAGAGCTGGGGAGGGGGCTGGGTATTTTCCCTTCTACGATCGCATCAATCGATCCGCGATCGCGTGGGTCCACATTTTGTTTCTCTGCGATCGCAACCCCTTATAATCTATCACGTAAGTCTCTTACCTAGTACTCTCCGCGATCACGACTCCCTTTCCGCGATCGCGTAGAGTAAATTCGCCCAGTGATTTATAAAGTTCAAAAACAGAATGGTTACAGGATTCTTCTCATTCTTCACCTTTTCCTTCTTCTCCAACCCTCATTGAAGACCTCCAAGCCATTTTCTCCTCCATAGCCATTTGGGTAAGTGTTTCTAACACCAATTTCTTCCACTTTCCTTCATCAAACACTAGAATCTAGGTCTAAAATCATGAAATAAAAGTAGAAATTAGGGGTTTTGGGTAGAGTTAGGGTTTATGAGATTTTTGGTAATTCAACCTCAATTTGGGGTCGGATTTAAAAATAAATCATATATTTGAACTCGTGGGGGTATGGGTGATCAGGTTTTGGTCCGAGCCTCGTGTTTGGACCAAGCGGTCCTGGGGTCGAATTTTGATATTCTTGAAAGAATGCTAGGAAATGGATAATTAGGCTATGGGATAAATTTATTGAGTCATTATTGATATACTTAAGTTAATTATGTCTAGATGTTGTTGTTCCGGAGTTGAATTCAAAAGGAAAGGCGGTGTTAGAGGCTTGATTGCCATTTTTGGACCCGAGGTAAGTGTCTTGCCTAACTTTGGTGAGGGAATAGGTATCGTATGCTATGTGCTAAGTGTTTATCATGTCCAATGCATAGGTGAGGTGATGAGTGCCTATGCATTGTGTGGTAAGCATGCCCCTGAGTCCATTTTTGATGAAATTCTTGTCGTTACTTACATATCCTTTATATTATGAATTGATCTCTACTTGGAAGTTGATTGTTGTTGAAAATTCTCGTTGATGAACTTGTGATGTAATGGTCTTATTGAGGACCTAACTATAAAGGATATTCTTGAAAAGGTTGGTTATAGCTGAGACCCTTGCCGGGCAATTTGTTATGATAACGACTGATATTTTTCCCTTGCCGGGTGATCATGATTTGTGATTCCACTATGCTGCATTCCTTGCCATTTTGATAATTATCATTATATTGGTGAGGAAGAGTGTAAATCACGAAGGGTGATGTCGTTCCATGATTTACATTGATTACATCATATATTGCATAGTGAGGAAGAGAGTAAAAACACGAAGGGTGATGCCGTGCCATGATTTACATTGATTACATCATATATTGCATATTGAGGAAAAGAGTAAAAGCACGAAGGGTGATGTCGTGCCATGATTTACATTGATTACATCATATATTGCATATTGAGGAAAAGAGTAAAAGCACGAAGGGTGATGTCGTGCCATGATTTATATTTAAAAGCACGAAGGTTGATGCCGTGCCATGGTTTGTATTTAAAAGCACGAAGGTTGATGTCGTGCCATGATTACATTTCCATACATGATACATTGCGTCGTGAGGAAGAGAGTAAAATCACGAAGGGTGATGCCGTGCCATGATTCATGTTATCTTACATCGTACATTGCATTCTGAGGAAGAGAGTAAAAACACGAAGGGTGATGCCGTGCCATGATTCATGTTATCTTACATCGTACATTGCATTCTGAGGAAGAGAGTAAAAACACGAAGGGTGATGCCGTGCCATTAATTACATTTCTGGCATTATATTTGTTTCATTAGCATATTTCTGATAAATTTCCTTCTTGTCTGTTCCTATGTGCTTAATTAACTGCTCTATCCCACTTGATACCCCATTATCTGTTCCCGTATCCCCCTACGGATCTGTTTATCTCTTGCTTTGTTTTTCCACGATATATGTTGTAGAATAGGACAAGTTAATGTTTGTTGTCAAGTCTAGCCTCGTCACTACTTAGGCCGAGGATAGGCTCGGCATTTACTCAATACATGGGGTCGGTTGTACTAATGCTACACTGCACATCTTATTGTTGTGCAGATCCCGAACCCGGACCTAGTGGACAGCGTTGAGGGAGTCACCTTCAGTCCACCCAGAGGCTTCAAGGTATACCGCTGGCGTTCGTGGGCCTTGGCGTCTCTCCTATCCCTAGTTTCTGTATTTCTGTCTTGTCTTTCCTCTAGTTTTCAGGGACATTCATGTATTTCCTTTCAAACTTTGTATTTAGCACTCCTATAGACAGTTCGTGAGTTTGTGACTCCAGGTTTTGGGGAATTATGGCGACGTTGTATTATGTTATCTTTACTTAGCTTTGAAACTTTATCTATTTCCGTTGTTAAGAAATGTGAACTGCTTTTAGCTTATTCTGTTAATTCGGTGTTATCATGTTAGTTTAACTGTACACATTATCTTGTCTAGCGGGTTCAACGTTAGACGCCACCACGGTCCGAAGATGGGATTTCGGGTCGTGACACGTAGTAAGTCTAAAAAAAAAAACTTATTGAGTTTCTAAGGTATTCGCGAAAATTATTGGTTATACTGAGACTATAAATAAAAAAAAAATTAATATCTTCTATTACTACAACTTGTAGCGGGATAATATGTATGTGAAAAGCTACCCGCTTTATTCTCCAGTTTGTACTACACAAACAAAAGAATGCCACAATAAAGTGGAAGTTTATTGATATAAAAATTCATATCATAATAATATTGGAGTTTATTCATAATTGCACACGTCATTGGTGTAATCCTAAGGTTTATCAATATTGATAATTTATCCAGTAGGCATAATTGGTTTAGCCATGTTAATTTAAGTATGATGTGCAAAGATAAAAGAGAATTCACATGGGTAAATATTAAAGAACTAGAAAGTTATGTATGAATTCTCTTATGTTGCTTGTTCTCATTAATTAATAAACCAACTAAAATTGGGATTGGATCCCATGAATGCTGGAAATACCAAAGGTGAATACGGGCCCATTCACTTGCCACTTATACCACATAAGATGCATCTATGAGATGATTACATGTGCGATTATTATTAACCTGCAACCTGGTGTTTGCCAGATAACTTGCTCAATAATTTAATTTAGAGCATATTCCAGATTTTTTATTCAAGATAGTTAATTTTGATAAGTTGGTTTACATCACAGTTGATTTAGCAAATTGATTGATTGAGTGTCTCCACTTAACAACTAAACTATTGCTTAAGAGAACGAAGTTATCTATATCAGTTTGATATATGTTATATACGAAAGTATATTACATTCTCCCCTCACAAGTGCTTCGGGGTCAGGAGTCAAATAATTCCATCTTATTATTAATAAAGTGTGGTGTATATTTTGATTAACACCATAACGCACAAAGATGGGCTTCAAAATTTGAGGATGCAAGTTAGTTTTTCTAACATGAGGGGGAGACATGATAAACAATTGAGAAAAATTTACGTTGAATGAATTATCATTTCTACTTCTAGATCCTCGAATAAGTGTGACGAGCGGGCCAGTCGTCTTGAGAGTTACGACCCCGACCCCTCATTAACTGTTTCCCCCGCATCTATTTCTGCTATTTTGACTTGCCGGGAGGGTTCATTTTGGTTTTTGGAGTGAAATTGAGACACTTAGTCTCTTAATTGGAAGCTTAAGTTGGGAAAAGTTGACCGGTTGTCGGCTTGTGTGTAAAAAACCTCGAATTTGAATTTTTATGGTTCCGTTAGGTGATTTTGGGCTTAGGGGCACGCCCGGAATGTGGTTGGGAGGTTTGTAGTAGAATTAGGCTTGAATTGGCGGAAGTTAGAATTTAGGCGATTCTGGCCGGCAATGCAAATTTTGATATCGTGTTCGGATTAGCTTTCCAGAAGTTGGAGTAGGTTCGTGGTGTCATTTTTGACTTGTGTGGATAATTTGAGGTCATTCAGACGTTATATGATATGTTTCGACGTCGTTTGAAATTAGAAATTTCAAAGTTCATTAGGCTTGAATCTGTGTGTAATTCGTGTTTTTATGTTTTTGATGTGGTTTGAAGGCTCGATTAAGTTTGTATGGTGTTTTAGGATTGATTTTTATGTTTGTTTGAGGTCCCGGGGTCCTCGGGTGAGTTTTGGGTGCTTAACAGATGAAAATTGGACTTAGGAGAATTTCTGAGATTTGCTGGTTCTGGTATTCTCGCACCTGTGGTAGGAAGTCCGTAGGTGAGGCCCAGCAGAAGTGAGGCTGGGGTCACAGGTGCGATTTTAGACTTGGAAGTCAGTGGTCGTAGATGCGACGAGTGAGCACAGAAGCGGAGCCGCATCCGCATCCGCAAAAGGGTAGTTGCAAATGTGGATTGGAGAAGAAACCAAGGTTTCGCAGAAGCGGATAAGTAATCGCAGAAGCGCATCCGCAGATGCGGATATAGGTGTGCAGGTGCGGAGTCTGAAGAATTAATGAATTTATGCAGGTGCGGATCTCTAGCCACAGATGCGGTACCGTAGAAACGGTTAATGGACTGCAAGTGCGGTTTAACTGGAAGAAAATGGGGAAAAGTCGAGGGTTTGATTCATTTCTCCATTTTTGGACTTGGGAGCTCGAAAATTGGTGATTCTTGGGATTTTCAGAGAGAGATTTGGGGTAATGATTTCGAACTCGATGTTGGTTATATTTCATTAATCTATTGTAGTATTCTTCATTTGATTAAGGAATTTGAGTGAGAAAGTTGGGAAAATGGGGGAAAAGTTCCCCAACCAAATGCGGTTTGGATAATTTTGGTACGAGTGAACTCATGAGTGAATGAGTGTTCATAATTTGTGACTTTTACGTTATTTTTTGAGACGTGGGCCCGAGGAGGCTTTTTGAGCGATCTTCCAATTTCTTGCTTTAAGGTTTGGCTAGATTTGGGCCATTCAGAGTCGGATATTCGTGGAAAGAGCATTATTTCAGATTGATTTGAGTTTGGTTCGAGGTAAGTGGCTTGACTAAACCAGTGTGGGGGAACTACCCTTAGGATTGGTACTGTTATTGATATATGAGCGCCGTGTACGTGAGGTGACGAGTACGTATACGGGCTAATTGTTGTAAAAACCCAATTTTCACTAAATAATAACCTCTTTTCCCTCTTATTTGAACTTCATAAGCATGTGTAGTATTCATTTAGACTAAGAAAGCATGCCTACTTGCCTTGACTGTTTACTTGAACTACATGCAACATGTTTAGTGAATTTACATGTCTTTCCTTAACTTGTACTTAGGTTAAACTGTAAGATTTCGTGCCGTAACTATTGAATTCTATTGTTTGGCTGCATATTTACTTTGGGACTACAGAACGGTATTCTGGGAGATCCCCCTGTACTGCATATTTATTTTGGGACTACGGAACGGTATTCCGGGAGATCCCCCTGTCTTGCATATTTACTTTGGGACTACGGAACGGTATTTCGGGTGATCCCCCTGCATATTTATGTTTGGGACTATGAGGCGGTATCTCGGGAGATCCCCTGTTGTATTGCTGTGTACTGAGTTGTTGTTTTTTGTATGTTTCTTCCTCTTAAATTTCAGCCTTTATTTTATCGCGATATTTCATTTTTCCTTGCCTTATTATATATATATATATTCTGGTAGGGCCCTGACCTGACCTCGTCACTACTCGACCGAGGTTAGGCTTGACACTTACTAGGTACCATTGGAGACTTCAAGGTACATCTTCCCGCGCCTGTAGATCCTCGGAGTCCCCCTCTATCACCTTATGCTCATTTTTCCTTCTTTCTGTAGAAATGATGTATAGCACAGCTAAGACCTCTTAGAAGCTTGTGACTTGCGGTGTTCCGAGTTTTTGGAGATTGTTTTGTACATTTCAGAAGTGATAATTATATATGCCGGGTGGCATTCAGTTGCTTTTTAGATATTTGTTATTGTTGGTAGTTAATGTTCATGCTTTCGTTTCATTTCCACAAAGTGTTAGGCTTATCTAGTTGTAGAGACTTGGTGCTGTTATGACAACTTACGAAGAGGGAAATTGGGTCGTGACGAGTTGGTATCAGAGCTCTAGGTTCATAGTATCATGAGTCACAAGCCGATTTATTAAAGTCTCGCGGATCAGTACAAAGACGTCTATACTTATCTTCAGGAGGCTATGGAACTTTTAAGAACAATCATACTTCTTTGATTTCCTTCTCGTGTGAGTTATCAACATCAAACTCTAAAATTCTTTATTCTATTCTTTCTCACAGATGGTGAGGACCCTTACCGGGAGATCTGACGATCAGGCACTCGAGCGCCCTGCTAGAGCCGCCAGAGGCTGCGGCCGGGGTAGGCTTGGCACTTGCTGGGTTCCATGTGGTGTACTCATGCTACTCTTCTACACATGTTTTAGTGTGCAGATACAGATACATCGTTCCAGTCTCGTTATTAGTCGTGCACCTGCTGCTGCCAATTTGTTATTGCTTGGTATGGTAGATTTTGATGTTATCTTGGGCATGGACTGGTTGTCGCCCCATTATGTTATTCTTGATTGTCACGCTAAGACCGTGACACTGGCCATGCCAGGATTGCCGCGATTAGAGTTAAGAGGTACCTTAGAGTATACTCCCAACAGAGTTATTTCATTTCTTAAAGCCCAACGAATGGTTGAGAAGGGGTGTGACGCTTATCTAGATTATGTGAGAGATGCCATTATTAATACCCCTATAGTTGAGTCAGTTCCAGTAGTAAGGGACTTTCCATATGTGTTTCCATCTGATCTTCCGGGCATGCTGCCCGACAGAGATATCGATTTTGGCATTGACTTGTCGTCGGACACTCAGCCCATCTCTATTCCTCCATATCATATGGCTTCATTTGGCCTAGTGTGTCACCTTGGGATGCTCCGTTCTTATTTATCAAGAAAAAGATGGTTCTATACTTATGTGCATTGATTAGCCAACTGAACAAGTTACAGTGAAGAACATGTATTCATTGCCTCATATTGATGACTTATTTAATCAGTTATAGGGTTCCGGGGTGTTTTCCAAGATTGACTTACGTTCAGGATATCATCAGTTAAAGATCCGGGAGCCAGATATCCCGAAGACTGCTTTCAGGACTCGGTATGGCCACAACGAGTTCCTTGTGATGTTTTTTGGGTTGACTAATGCGCCAACAACTTTTTTGCACTTGATGCAAAGTGTGTTCCGACCTTATATTGACTCGTTCATTATCGTGTTTATTGACGATATTCTGGTGTACTCCAGGACACGGGAGGATCATGAGCAACACCTAAGGACTGTGCTTCATACCTTGAGAGAAAAGGAGTTATATGCAAAATTTTTGAAGTGTGAGTTTTGGCTAGACTCAGTGGCCTTCTTGGGTCATATAGTATCAAGTGATGGGATCAAGGTGGATCCAAAGAATGTGGAAGAAGTGCAGTGTTGGCCTAGACCGTCATCAGCCACGGAGATCCAGAATTTTCTTGGTTTGGCGGGGTATTACCGTCATTTTGTAGAGGGGTTCTCATCTATTGCAGCACCTACGACCAGGCTGACCCAAAAAGGTTCTTCATTCAGGTGAATAGAGGAGTGTGCGGAGAGATTTTAGAAGCTCAAGACAACTTTAACTACAACCTCAGTATTGGTATTGCCTACAGGTTTTGGGTCTTATACTGTATATTGTGATGCGTCGCTGATTGGTCTCGGTGCGGTGTTAATGCAGGACGTGTGATGACCCAAAAAGTCATCTCTCATTTTTACAAGTCAAAACGATGTTCTGAGGCCTTTAAAATCTCCTTTTATTTCACCTCGTTTTGCGTGCACAACCCGAGCGTATAGCCGAGAAGCTTGTATAGGAAAAACCGAGAAAAATGCCAGTTTCGCCTTTAAAATTAAATTTAAGTTGGCTTCAGTCAATATTTTGGGTAAATGGACCCGGACCCATGAATTGACGGTCCTGGAGGGTCCGTAGGAAAATATGGGACTTGGGCGTTTGCTCGAAATCGAACTCCGAGGTCCCAAGCCCGAGAAATTAGTTTTTGGAAGAAATTGTTTTACTGAAATTATAAGACTTTTTGGAAATTTGGTTATATTTGAAATTTATGGTATCGGGCACGTATTCTGGTTCCGGAGCCCAGTACAGGTTCAATATGATATTTATAACATGTCTGTAAAATTTGGTAAGAAACGGAGGTCGTTTGACGTGATTTGGACCCACAATTGTAAATTTTGATACTTTGGAAGTTTTGGAAGTTTTCTTTGATATTTATGATAAATTCGTTGTTTAAGATGCTATTTTGGCGATTTGATCGCACGAGTAAGTCCGTAGGATATTTTTGAGGTTATGTGCATATTTGGTTTGGAGCCCTGAGGGATCGGGTAAGTTTCGGATAGACGTCGGGGTAATTTTTACTTAGAAAATCTGGTGTCTTGTGGCTGTTGCTGGTGTCCAGGAAATTTACCCTATGAGAACGCATGGGTATCCATGCGAACGCAATGCACAGGCGGGTCGGGGGGCTGGGTTACACTGTGAGATCGCACAATACAGGGTGCGAACGCGGAGCATAGGAAAATTACTCTACGCGAACACACTCATGTAGACGCGAACGCATAGAGTATAGGAGGGCCTGGGGGCTGGGTAGGTTTTGCATAGAGCGAACGCACCACTAAGGTCGCGATCGCGTAGGGTGGGGGAAGGGCAACTATGTGATCGCATCGGTCCTGTCGCGAACGCATAGGTCTAAATTCTTCCCAGTGATTTTAAAATAGAACCCATACGGTATTAAACCAAAATTTCATAACTTCTTCTTCCAAACTCTAAATTGGGCGATTTTTGAAAGGGAACTTCACTACAAATTCATAGGTATGTAATCTTAGATTCATTTTCTTCCATTTCCATTAACACCAATTAGATTTCTAGGCCTAAATCATGTTCTTAAGGGTAGAAAATTGGGGATTTGGGTAGAGTTAGGGCTTTTTGAATAATTGGGATTTAGACCTCGTTTTGGGGTCGAATTTCGGAACTAATTATATATTCGGGCTCGTGGGTGAATGGGTGATCGGGTTTTGGTTCGAACCTCGTGTTTTGACCAAGCGTGCCCGGGGTCGATTTTTTTGACTTTTGAGAAGAATGATAGGAAATATGTAATTAAGTATTGGAATTGAATTATTTAGCATTTATTTGAGTCAATTATGTCTAGATACAGTCGATTTGGAGCCGAGTTCAAAAGGAAAAGCGGTGATTAAGGCTTGATTTTGGTCGTGGAAGTCGAGGTAAGTGTTTGGCCTAACTTTAGCTTGAGAGAATAGGCGTTGAGTCTTATTTTCTATGTGTTTATATCATGTTCAACGTATAGGTGAGGTGACGACTACCTATACGTTGGTGTCAAGCACGCCCGTGAGTCAGAAATTATGGATTATGTGATTTTCATTGATATTTACTATGTTATAGCTTAAATTTCACTTTAGTGGTTGTTCATTCGGTGGAAATTCTTGGTAATGAATATTGTTGAGTATTTGTTCGGTTAAGGAATATTATGTAAAGATATGTTCTTGAGCGAGATTGGTTATAGCCGTGTCCCTTGCCGGGATAGTGATATTTATACTGATGTTCCCTTGCTGGGATGTTATGATTTATGATTCACATTGTTGATTTTCCTTGCCAAATTTCTGCTATTGATATTGTTTGGTGAGGAAGAGTGTAAAGCACGAAGGGTAATGCCGTGTATTGATTATTGTGAGGAAGAGTGTAAAGCACGAAAGGTGGTGCCGTGTATTGATTATTGTGAGGATGAGAGTGTAAAAGCACGAAGGGTGATGCCGTGCCATGTTATGATATTAAAATCATGAAGGGTGATGCCGTGCCATTTCTATTTATTATTTTGTGAGGATGAGAGTAGAAGCACGAATGGTGATGCCATGCACTTGCTTTTATATTATTATTTGTGAGGATGAGAATAAAAGCACGAAGGGTGATGCCGTGCACTGTTTTCTCTGTGATTGTTATTTCATGCTGTTTCTTAGATAATTGAACTGTTGTCTTTCTTCGTTATTTCTGTTATCTGATATTGCTTTCCCCCAGCATGTTTCCCCTTTTCCCTTGTACTTAACTGGTTACTCTTGTTGTTATTATTTCTTCCGAATATTATTATATTATACAGGTTGTCTTGATTGTCGTGTCCTAGCCTCGCTACTACTTTGCCGAGGTTAGGCTCAACACTTACTTAGTACATGGGGTCGGTTGTACTGATGCTACACCTACACATCTTTTGTTGTGCAGATCCCGTTACAGGACCCTTTGGACATTAGAGCTAGGAGGCTGCCTTCAGTCCAGTCGGAGACACCGAGGTAGTCCTGCAGGTGTCCGCAGGCCTTGGCGTCCCCTCATACTTTTTTATTTCTGTTCTAGTTATTTGAGAAACAGATGTATTTACTTCTTTCAAGCCATTACATGTATTATTCGTAGATAATCCGTGATATTGTGACTCCAAAGATCTGGGATTTGGTTATTTTGGTATTTCGTAAAAGCAGTGGATTGAGTTATAGATATATAGTCTGTTTTGATTTTCGTACTTTATTTATGGAAAATGTTGTATTTCACCCGTATTCATCTAATAATAAAGGATTAATGAAAATTTGAATATTCACGTTGGCTTGCCTAGTGGGTTCAGCGTTAGGCGCCATCACGGTCCCGACGGTGTGAATATCGGGTCGTGACAGGATGGTAGGGTGACTGCTTACGCATCCAGACAACAGAAGGTGCATGAAAAGAACTATCTTGTCCACGACGTTGAGTTAGCAACTATTGTTCATGCCTTGAAGATTTGGCAGCACTATTTGTACGGTGTTCCTTGTGAGATTTACACCGATCATTGGAGTTTGCATCATCTATTCAAACAAAAGGATCTTAACTTGCATCAGCGGAGGTGGTTGGAGCTGCTTAAGGACTATGATATCACCATTTTGTAAAGGCCAATGTGGTGGCCGATGCCTTGAGTCGCCGGGCGGAGAATTTGGGGGAGTTTAACATATCTACCAACAACAGAGAGACCATTGGCATTGGATGTTCAGGCCTTAGCCAGCCAGTTTGTGAGATTGGATATTTCTGAGTCAAGTCGAGTATTGGCTTGTGCGGTCTCCTGATCTTATCTTTATGATCGTATCAGGGAGCGTCAGTATGATGACCCCAATCTGCTTTTCCTTAAAGACACATTCCAGTACGGTGATGCTAATGAGGTCACTATTGAGGATGATGGTTCATTGAGGATGCAGGGCATGCTATGTGTGCCCAATGTAGATGGTTTGCGAGTTGATTTTCCAGGAGGCTCACAGCTCGTGGTACTTCATTCATCTAGGTGCCGCGAAGATGTATCAAGACTTGAGGCAGCATTACTGTTAGAGGAGGATGAATAAGGACATAGTGGAGTATGTGGCTCGATGTCTAAATGGCCAGCAAATGAAGTATGAGCATCAGCGTCCGGGTGGGTTGCTTCAGAAGTTAGAGATTCCGGAGTGAAAATGGGAGCAAATCACTATGGATTTTATTGTTGGACTCCCATGGACTCAACGGGGATTTGATGCAGTTTGGGTGATTATGGATAGGCTGAACAAGTCAACTAATTTCCTTCCTGTGATGACTACCTATTCGTCCGAGAAACTGGCTCGAATTTATATCCGCGAGATTGTCAAGCTTCATGGCGTGCTGGTATCTATCATCTCTTACCTGGGTACGTAGTTTACATCACGGTTCTGGAGGGTCGTACAACATGAGTTGGGTACTCGAGTGGAGCTGAGCATAACATTTCACCCTTAGACGGACGGATAGTCCAAGCGCATTATTCAGATATAAGAGGATATGCTCCGTGCATGTGTGATGTAGTTTGGAGGTTCGTGGGATCAGTTCTTGCCACTTGCGGAGTTTTCATACAACAACATTTATCAGTTGAGCATCCAAATGGAACTGTATGAGGCTCTGTCTAGTAGGCGATGTCGGTTTTCAGTGGGTTTGTTTGAGCAGGGTGATGGTAGATTATTGGGTAAAAACTTGGTTCAGGATGCCCTGGATAAGGTGAAGGTGATTTAGTATCGACTTCACACAGCCCAGTCAAGAGATAAGAGTTATGCGGACCGGAAGGTTCACGATGTTGCATTCATAGTTGGAGAGTGGGTCTTGCTTCAGGTTTCGCCTATGAAGGGCATTATGAGGTCCGATATTCCATGTTTCTATGCTCCAAAGGTATCACGGTGATCCGTCTCATGTGTTGGATTTCAGCTTAGTCCAGTTGGACAAGGATCTATCTTATGTCGAGGAGCCAATGGCTATTTTGGATAGACAGGCTCGAAAGCTGAGGTCAAAGAACATTGCTTCCGTGAAGGTTCAGTGGATGGGTCAGCCGGTCGAGGAGGTGACTTGGGATACTGAGCATGATATGCGCAACCGTTATCCTCATCTTTTCACCACTTTAGGTATGTCTCTATACTCGTTAGAGGACGGGCGATTGTTTTAAGAGGGGGAGGATGTAATGACCCGATCGGTCATTTTGAGAGTCATATCCCCGATTCCCTATTTACTGCTCTCCCCGTGTCGCTTTATGCTTATGTGACTTGCTGGGAGGTCTTTTTTGTGGTTTCAGAGTGTTTTGGGGAACTTAGTCCCTAAACGGAAGCTTAATTCTTAGGATTTTGACCGTAGTCGGAACTCTGTGAAGACAACTCTGCAATGGAGTTTCGTCGGTTTCGTAAGCTCCGTTGGGTGATTTTGGACTTAGGGGCGTGTCTGGATTGTGTTTTGGAGGTCTGTAGCTTATTTAGGTTTGAAATGGCAAAAATCAATTTTTTGGAGATTTCGACCGGTAGCAGACTTTTTAATATCGGATTGGATTTCGATTTCGGAAGTTTGAGCAGGTCCGTAGTGTTGAATATGACTTGTGTGCAAAATTTGGGGTCAATCGGGCGTGGTTTGATAGGTTTCGGCATCAGTTGTAGAAATTTGAAGTTTCAAGTTCATTAAGTTTGAATCAGAGGGTGATTTGTGTTTTTAGCATTGTTTGATGTGATTCGAGGGCTCGACTAAGTTCGTATGGTGTTTTAGGACTGGTTGATATGTTTGGTTGGGGTCCCAGGGGCCTCGGGTGTGTTTCGGATGCTTAACGGATTAAAATTTGGACTTAGGCAATTGTTGAGTTTCTGGTCTTCTGGTGTTTCGCACTTACGGTGGGGAGACCGCAGGTGCAGATTCGCACGTATGGACTCGCACGTGCGGAAGGAGGAGTGCATGTGCAGTTTTTGTCAAGTTGGTCTGTGAGTGCAGGTGCGAGAAGGGAGTCGCATATGCGAATTCGCTGATGCATAGGAAGGATCGCAGGTGTGAGTATGGGCGGCCCAGGAAGGGTCATAGATGCGGAAGGCCAACCGCACGACGGGTGCGCAGGTGCTGCCAATTGCTCCCAGATGCGGACCCAGCCTTTTAAGTCATTTCCGCACCTGCGATGGATTTTCCGCAAGTGTGATAATAGGTCCGCATATGCGGAATAACTGGGCATAAAAGGCCAAGTTCGAGGGTTTGATTCCCATTTTCAATTTTGGGACTTGAGAGCTCGATGTGAGACGATTTTTCGATGATTCTTCAAGGAGATTGTTGGGGTAAGTGATTCTAACCTGGATTGGACTATATTTGATGAATCTATTGCTATTTTCATCATCTAATTAGGGATTTGAGTTAGAAATTTGGGGGGAAATGGTAGAAACTTTATAGACTAAAATTTCGAATTTTGAAAGGTTAATTATTGTATGGTTGGACTCGTGAGTGAATGTGTGCTCGTATTTTGTAACTTTTATCCGATTCCGAGACGTGGACCCGGGAAGACTTTTTGGGCTGATTTCCTAATTTCTTGCTTTAGCTTAGATTTCATTAATTAGATTAGTTTCTTATAGATATATTTATGGTATATAATTGATTTTGGCTAGATTTGGGTCATTCAGAGTCCGATATTCGTGGGAAAAGTATTGCTACCGATTGATTGAGCGTGGTTCGAGGTAAGTGTATTGCCTAGCCTTGTGTGGGGGAAATCCCCTTAGGATTTGGTACTGATATGATGTGTGAGCGCCATGTACGTGAGGTGACGAGTGAGTACACGGGCTATTTGTTGCAAAACCTGATTTTTTACTAAGAAATTACATGTTTTTATCTTAATTGAGTATACTAGTATGCGCAGTTATCCTGTTAGCCTAGAATAACTTGTCTACGTGTCTAATTGCTTATCTGAACTCTTTGTAGCATTCTTAGTGGATTCCTTCTTCTTTTCTTGACTTGTATTTAGTCTAAACTATAGATTTTCTTGCTGTAACTGTTATTTTCGTTTTGTTTGAGCTGCACGTTTACTTATGAACTACGTGATGGTATATCGGGAGATTCTCCTACTTGTTTACTTTTGGGACTACGGGACGGTATCTCGGGAGATCCCCCCTGCACATTTACTTTTGATACTACGAGGCGATGTCTCGGGAGTTCTCCCTTCATATTTATTTTTGGGACTACGAGACGGTATCTCGGGAGTTTTCCCGCTGTTAAACATGTGTGTTGTTCTGTTGTTTTGCTTGTGTTTCTTTTTGTTATATTCTAGCCTATTATTATTACACTGCATATTCTCTACCTTATTTATTATTGACCAATGGGCCTTCTCTGACCTTGTCACTACTCGACCGAGCTTTGGCTTGGCACTTACTGGGTACCATTATGGTGTACTCATGCTACTCTTCGGTACATGGTTTAGTGTTCAGATCCAGGTACATCGCTCCAGTCTCGTTATTAGTCGTGCTCCTGCTGCTGCTACGGAGACTTCAAGGTACATCTTCCGCGTCCACAGACCTAGGAGTCCCCCTCTATCCCTTGTGTAATTCTTATCTCTTCTACTTGTAAATACCGATGTATAGACAGATAGTAAATTCTTAGAAATTTGTGACTTATGATGTTCCGATATTTGGGAAAACTCTGCATGTATTTTGAGAGTTGTTATTGTATATGCCAAGCGACATCTCTATCAATTATTTCATTCCTGTTGCTCTTAGTGGTTTAGATTTATATTTTCATTTTCGTTGTTTTCCCGCAAATGTTAGGCTTACCTAGTCGTAGAGACTAGGTGCCGTCGCAACCTCTCATAGAGAGAAGATTGGGTCGTGATAAATACATTGTATTTTTGTATAAAAACATTATTTTTTCACCTCTAATTATGTATTCTGAAGGTTTGTATTTTTTTTAATACAACTGAATATTACTGTATTTTGTGATTTTTTGTTGTTTGAATATAGTGGAATTGAATACAAAATATAATAGTAAATAATGAATATATGTGAATTGAATACTATGTATACAATCGAATTGAATAGAACGGTATCCTCCCTATTTCTTGATTACCTCACTGTATTTATAAATACAGTCGCATGAATACATGGAATACAACATAGTAGCAACAAAATTTATGTATAATTGATTTTATTGAGTTAAATTAGGAGTGATACATGCTAATTGATCCTCTTTCCGTTATTAAATAGCCGTATTTCCCTATTTTTTATGCAAATTCCGCTACTGTATTCATGAACACAATAGCGAAAATACAGGGAATACAGTCGCACAATTGGACTCCCCTATTTTTTAGGCAAATTCTACAGTAGCACGAGTACAACGAATACAATTGCAAAATTTAGGTAGAATTGATTTTGTTGAGTTAAATTATGAGTGATATACGCTAACTGGTCATCTTTCCGTTATTTTTCGATTTCCACTATTGTATTCATAAATACAGTAGCACGAATACAACGAATACAGTCGCGTACAACCGGGCTTCCCTATTTTTTAGGCGATTTCCCCTAGGGGTGTTCGTCGTTCGATATGGTACGGTATTTAGACATTTCGGTTAAGTATTTTCGGTATTCGATTCCTTAAAATACTATACCAATACCTTACCTAGTTAAATTGAGTATGGTTCAATTTTTCTCCTTTCGGTTTCGGTTTATTCGGTTCCATAACTTCAGTTTATTCGGGTTGAATACTACTAGTGCATATAGTCATAGATTGTAATATTCTTAATTAAAGTACTCAAAAGTGAAAAACTAAAAATATTTGTTGACAAAAGTTTTGTCCAAAATCAGCAAATATCAACCGAGAGAGAGAAAATTGCACATAAAAAAATAAATTTGATCATTTGAAATGTCTTGTTACTTGCTTAGAGTTAATTGATGAACTTATAGAATAAAAGAAAGTAAAATTTTAGATTTTCTATATTTATATTATAATTAATCATATGTGTATTGTGTAATATAATGTATATTTCGGTACGGTATCGATATTTCAGTATTTCATTTTAAAATACCAAATACCAATTATTTAAAAAATTTAATCCAAATATCAAATACCAAAATTTTCGATTTCGGTACGGTAATTCAGTATTTACCAAATTATGCACAACCCTAATTTTTCCTAGTGTATTTATGAATACAATAACACGAATACAGTAAATACAATTACGTAATAACTAAATAGTAACTATAGGAAGTAATTACGTATATGATAGCTATATGAAATTAATAACCACAAAATAATAGTGATTTCTGAAAATTCGTTTTGAAATCTGTTTTGGAGTCAAGATATCAATTTGTATAGAATTGATCTATTTCAAAGCTTGTCATATACGCCTAGTTTTCATGTTATTGTTATGCATGGGCGGAGAATATTTGAAATTTTAAGAGAAAACTAAATAGAAAGGTGACGGATTTGCATTGAATTTTTTTTTTCATTGTTACCAATATCTTATTTTTAATAACAAAGAATAATTGCGACTTGATCATTGTTTTTTTAATATTATCTTTCATATAGTGAAAAAATATCAGTGTAATTTATAAATTGTCTAATTTTTTTTTGGTTTTTATTCGGTGTCCATCTCACGACCCGAAATCCCACCTTCAGGCTGTGATGACGCCTAACATTGCACCTGCTAGGCAAGCCAACGTGTTAACTGAATTGATTTATTAACAAGTGAAAATAACAAATACTGAATAGATAATTGAGATAAAGTGCGGAAGCATTAACAAAATCAAAATAACAATAGCTAATAACGAAGAAATCCCTTTAAGTACAAAACCTAAAAATGGAATCACAACTCACGAACCAGTCTAAGATTTACCTAAAAATAACAGTTTGAAATAAAATGATATATATGCCTGGAAACACATAGATGACAGAATGAAGGATAGAAAGTGACACCGAGATCCACGAACGTCTGCGGAACTACCTTGGTGTCGTCTGAAATGGACTGAAGGACACTCCCCCTAACGATGTCCACTGGATCCGGCTGCGTAATCTGCACAACATAAAGAAGTGCAGGTGTAGCTTCAGTACAACCGACCTCATGTACTGAGTAAGTGCCGAGCCTAACCTCGACAAAGTAGTGACGAGGCTGGGACACGACAACAAATTGTACCTGTGCAGTTCAATAGTATAGCAGAAAATAAAAAAGGAATACAGTTACGGGAAAGAACAGGCTAGGGATAAAATGGGGGAAATAATTGCTAAAATAGTAGAATAAAGTACTAACGGGAATGTAGTAGTAAAACAGGAAGTAACAACTCGAAACAAGTAAAATAGACAGGAGAAAGCACGTCATGACCCCTCGTGCATAAATAATAATCACTCGGCACGGAATGTCCCCTCGGGAATAAATAATAATCACTCGGCACGGAATGTCCCCTCGTGCATAATGATTATAAAAGCCACAAATGATATGAAAGGTTAATTATACGACATTTCAAATGCACAGAAATAATCAACAAAATTCTATTGTCCCGGCAAGGGACTAAACTATAACCAATCTCACTCAGAAGTATAATGTCAACAGTAAACCCTCGACCGAACACATAATCAATAGCTTTCTACGTCATAAAGTAACCTCAAGATACCACTTCCAAGGTTCCCAATACTTCACAGCACAGAGAATATCAAAGAACATTAAATAACTCGTCAAGATTCGACTCACGGGCATGCTTGACCACAACATATAGGTAACGTCACCTCAACTATACGTTGGACATGAATTACACATAGCAAATAAGACTATATACCTATTCCCTCAAGCTAAGGTTAGGCCAAACACTTACCTCGGCTCCAAGAATGCAAGTCAAGCCTCAATCACGGCCTTTCCTCTTGAATCCGACTCCGAAACGATAATATCTAGACATAATTGACTTAATAACATCAATAATTATTCAATAATTCAATCCCAAAGCCTAATTATAGATTTCCCATAATTCTACCAAAAATGCCAAAATTCGACCCTGGGCCCGCTTGGTCCAAACCCGAGTTTCGGACCAAAACCCGATCACCCATTCCCCCACGAGCTCGAAGATACAATTTGTTTGGAAATCCAACTCCTAAACGAGGTTGGATTCCCAAAAATTCCAAAAGCCCTAACTCTACCCAGAACCCCAAATTTCTACCTTTGATTTCATGTTTTTAGACCTAGAATCTAGTGATTGATGAAGGAAAATGGAAGAAATTAGAGTTAAGAACACTTACCTATGAAGCAATGGTAGAATGATCTCCTAAGAATCGCCTAAGAAGAGTGGAGAAGAAGAAAATAGTGAAAGATATGAAAATCCCGTAATGGGTATTCCGTTTTAAGGCTTTAAAATGACTGGACGAAATAAGCCTATGCGATCGCGGCTGCGATCGCATAGAGGTCTGCTTCTAATGCACTGCGATCGCGAACAGGGGCCTGCGATCGCATAGCTCAAGGAACCCCTCCCCATGCGATCGCAAATTAGTCTATGCGATCGCACAGGGTACCTAAACAGCCCCCCACCCGGACCTCCTATACCCCTATGCGATCGCATAGAGGAAACTGAACTCCCCTCACTTAAAGCTATGCGATCGTAGCTAACCCTACGCGATCACATAGAACAAAGCATCAGACATCATCAACATCCTATTTACACCCGATTTTTCAACCCTTTAGCACCCCGACACCTACCCGAAACTCATCCGAGCCCTCGGGGCTCAAAACCAAATATACGCACGACTTCAAAATCATCCTACAAACTTATTCGAGTAATTAAACCACTAAAATAACATCAAAAACAATGAATTGAACTATAAAATCCATGGAATTTCCTCAAACTTCCTAAACTATCAAATTTTCCATTTTTGATCTGAAACACGTCAAACCAAGTCAGTTTCTTACCAAATTTTACAGATAACTCACATGACACATATTGACCTTGTTTTGGGCTTCGGAACCATAATACAGGCTCGGTAAGACAGATCTCACATCAAAGTTTATTTTCAAAAGTCTTTATTATTTTCAGAAAATAATTTCTTTTAAAAATTCATTTCTCAGACTTGGGACCTTGAAATTCGATTCCGGGCATACGCCCAGGTCCTATATTTTTCTACGGACTCTCCGGGACCGTCAAATCATGGGTCTGAGTCCGTTTACCAAAAGTGTTAACCAAAGTCAACTTTATTCAATTAATTATCATAAATTCAACTATTTAACACATTTCCACATAAAGGCTTCCCGGCTACGCGCCTGGACTGCGCACGCACATCGAAGTGAGATTAATGGAGGCTTTCGGGGTCTCGGAACATAGTTTTTGCTAAATTTTTACAGGATGACCTTTTGGGTCATCACAGTCCAGTACTCGCATTGGAGCTCAATTATATCCGGATTCGCGCTAGGTAGGATCCCATCCAGAGGGAAGTGCTCCCTAACTCGAACTCGAAATCTCTGATTAAGAAAGGAGCAACTCCATCCGTTGCACCACATCCTTTGATTGTTAAATTGTCTAAATTAAATCAGTAACTTTGCATTCTTGAAATGAACGGGTAAAACACTACTAACAGTTCGTGAAAAATCGCTTAATGACAAAGTTATCCGGGAAACACTCATTGTCACTTATCCTTTCAAGAATATGCATGTAGCCTATGAATACTATTTCCTCGATATATAACACATTTCTTTTAATTATATTTTATTTTTATATAATTATAACGTTCGAGGTTGAATTTGCGACCAAACAATAATACTTAAGTGCAACATTTTGAGGTGACCGTATCTGCAACAAGTTATTAGGCTATCAAATATAAGCAATTTCTTTTTATTTGTTTTCAAAGGTAAATTTTCCGTATTTGATTCCTATTGTTCTTGTCAAGTCTTTAGTTAGTTCTAACTTTTATTGAATCCTAAATTGGCATCCACATAATAAGATAATAACCTTCCTTTCCTACGGAGTTGTTTCGAGGTTTTCTTGTATACACTTGCTAGAGGCAATTGCCAATTTTCCAAACTATAAAAGGGCATCTAAATAAATATTAAGCATTTGAGCAATCTAAAATTAAGTAATTGAGCTAATGAAGTTATAATTTAATTTCTTTCTCATAGATTAGTAAATATCAGTTCCTTCTCTATTTATGTTTTGTACTATTATAAATTTTCTATAACTCCTGAAAGTTAGGCTTTGCATTCCTCCCGTATTAGATCACAATTTCACAATTCAAAGATAATTTTATAAGTAAATTAAAATGCATTTACATTTGAATCCCTTTTTGGTTATTGAATTTGAAAAGTTGATGTGGATTGCGTAATATGAAAATTTAGCAAGTAGGTAAATGTAGCAAATATAGTAATAATCTATCTTATCCAGGCAATATTATTCTCTTTCCCTAGTGTTTACCTCGAAATACGAGTAACAATTAAACTTGTAATGTGGTTATAAAGATATGTGATCTAATTCAATGCTAATTGATAAATAACTAAATGAATAAAGGAATTAAACGATTTAAATGGATCAAACCCGAGTAATTGCAAGTTATCGACCCCGATCTAGATTAGACTCGAGATCAAATGCGAAAACAGTAAGAGCAGCAATAGTAATATGAACAATAAGACGTATAAAGAGTTCAGAGCGAATAAAAGAGCATAGTGCTTTGTATTTCTCAGTAATGGTGTAAGTGGTAAGTGTGTATGATGATAACAACGATAATGTGTTTACAAATGAACGTGGTTCCTCTTTATATAGTAGAGGAACCCTAAATAAGGTATGGCTCTCATTTCCGAAGTAAAATACATGATTGATATTAACCGTTTATGGTTCTACCAGTTCCGAGATTTTTGCAGGATTGGTCGTCGATTGCCGATATATCAAGATTTTGTTACTGCGACGTTGATCAAGCCTGATCTCGATCCTTCGGTCTTCGTGTTACTTGAATCCAAACTTGCTTCGATACAGGTTCAATCTCGAGGCATACCCTCGAGCCCATAAAAATCCGGTATCCTCGATTTTTACCGTATACCAATGCTCCCCGCATTTCTCAGAATGGAATGATAAGAAAAAATTTAAGCCTCGATTTCTCGGTACCTCGGTGATGATGTCCTCTTCGTGACGTAAGCAATAGATGTGACTGAAACGTCTCGTAGGTTCGGTTCCCAAGAACCATCAATTATTGTCAGTCGCCGGACGACCACTAGTGATACCGAACCGTCGTTTGAAATCTATAAATACTACCTCTCCAATTGATTTCAAACTTTACTTTTCTTTAAACTTCACCCCTGCTTGATTAAATTTTTCAACCTTCAAACGTTTCTTGCCTTCTTCATATCTCTGCCAATCTTACCCTACTTTCTGCTTTTCTCACTTATATCCATGGCTAAGACCTCTAAAACAGTGCCGCAAAGGGACAGAGCTTCCTCTTCGAAGCTGGCCGATAACAAGACGCCGGTGGAGCCGCGCATTGCAGAGTATGTTCCTAGGTTGTGTGAACTGACTTCTGAGTTCAAGGTGGACAGGCCCCCTTCAGTTCCCGGTCAGTGTGAGCCCGTGTCCCGTTATATTTGCTCGATATCTGAAGACGATCTCGAGCAAGTGAAAAAGGACGGAAATTGGGGTGACAAAGAGGTGGTGGTTCCCTCGCCTGAGGAGGATATCACCACTTATGTGAAAGGGTTTCTTAGTGTTTACACTATCCTTTCGCATTGGGGCCCGTGAACCCGGTCATACTCAACTTTTGCCGCCAATATCGAGTGACCCTGGGGCAAGTCCACCTTTCATTTTTGCGCATCGTGATCCTGCTCAGATTCTTTTCGAGCAAAGTCGAGGGGATGTCTTTCACCCTCGACCACCTAATCAGCAGTACAGTCCTCGGCTCTACCGAGGTGGTTTAATAAAGCTCCAGCGTCGGGCTACGAAAACATTTTTCTCGATCATAGATAAAGACAAGGATCGGGGCTGGATGGGTCGGTTCGTCCGAATCAGGACCTCTGATTTGATTCCTACCGAGAAGATGACATTCCCCGAGGAATGGAATATGAAACGTAAGTTCGATTTTCGTTGTTGGTGTTTGATTTCCTGCTTGATTGATTTCTCTCCCGATATAAGTTCCATTTTGTGGTGTAGCTTCTACTTGGTTCCCCAGTGCTATCCTGGATCTCGAAGGATGGGTTCTCCAACTAGCCTCCACCTCTTCATACTCCGAGCGCTACTGGCGAGATTTGGCTAAGGGTTGAGGGAAACTAAGAACCATGGTGAGTTCCTCTGTCCATATGTCGATGTCTTTTGGTAAGAATACCGATTTTCAACTTAGTCTTTTTGTTTAGGCCTCGGAGAGAATGTAGCCATGAGGTCACCCCCGCCTGGTGAAGAGGGGGTTCCACAACCACCCAAAGAGATGAAGCAGCGAAGGGTCTCATCCCTTGGTACCCCGAAGCCCAGGAAGAGCAAGGCCCGAAAATTTAGGATTGACCCTGCCGCTGTGCCCGCCGATGTGGCTCAAAGACTTCGAGAGGAGGACGCGGTAGCACAAGGTGATGATGAATGAATTTTGATGGTCCCTGATGGGGGGAAGAACTATAGCTTCCGGGGTTTCTGAGCCGACAGTGGATGAGTAGGCTCGATCTCGAGTTAGGGGGATCTCGGAGGGAGCCCGAGTGGAGTCCCCCAGCCATCGGGCGGTAAAGGCCGCTTCTTGCTTTGTTGAAAGTTCGGCGGATATTCCCGAAAGGTCCAGCTCCGAGGCCCTTATAGGAGAGGAGAATGCCTCGAGTGATTTGCTTGGGGCAATAAATATAGACAATTCACCGCCCGATCCTTCATTTTTTGAGGGGAAATTCGGAGATGCTCGGGCTTTGAGAACACCTGATGCGGAACTACCTCATGAAGGGATCGACATATTTCGAGAGTGCTTTGCTGGGGTCTAGGATGATCCCGATCTAGACGCGTCATTTGTTTTCAATGAAGCCTAGCGTCTCTTGAAACGGGTAAGAATTTTTCCTTTTCGCTCATATCTAGTTCATCTATTTTCAAGACTAACTCCTTTCTTCATGTGCAGGCTTTGGGCTCCATCGAGAGGCATCTTTAAAATCTCAGGCGGAGCTGACCCGATGTGAGGCCCAGCTCAAAAAGCTCATAAAGGAGAGGGATAACCTGAAACTACTTTACGTTCGAAAGGAGGAGGAAATTGTGACTATCCGAGCTGAACTTACAAGAGCTCGTCAAGATCATACCAAGATCATCGAGAAGGTAACGTAATTTATTGAAACTTTGTAAAACATTAATTCAAATTTGGTGACGAACTCTTTGGTTTTGCCGTTTTAGAAGAAGAGCGAGCTGGTGCTGCAGCTTCTAGAAGAGGCCAAGATGAAGGAGGCTGAAACTCTACGGTGGAGACAACACATGGAACACCTTGCCTCGGAGAAGGATGCACTTCGAGCCCAGTTAACTTCGGCTGAGCGCCAACTCCAAAGTGCAAAGGAGGAAAGTCTAGCTCGAGCCCGTAGGACCGAGGAGGTTGAAGCCGTCCTTGCTAAAGCTAAAGCTGAGTGGGAGACGCTTGTGGCCTCTTATCGAGCAGATGCCGAGGCCGCCAATCTTCGGGCACATGATATCTCTGCTTCAGCTGAGATTGGGTTATCATGTGCTCTTGCTCATGCTAGGCAGCGATCTCGGAGAGAGGCTTTCAAAGAGGTGCACGCTCATGGTTTCGACCTCTCTGCTGATATCGAGAAGGCAAAAACTTTAGAGGATGAGGCCGCAACCATTCTCTCTGATGATGAAGTCTCTATTAGAGGATCCGAGGATGAGGGAGACGAGGCCTCTGAAGGAGTCGCCCCCGGAGAAGCCGCTCGGGAGTAAGCAAGTCTCGGGG